>CAMXCT020000329.1:170516-178016 GCA_947184155.2 Cladocopium goreaui
CTACTGGTAACGCAAAGAAAGGGCCAGCCACTCAATTCTACAAAGTAGATCTCAATCGAGGATTCGTTTTTGCGGAACCATGGATTTGAAGTTCCTGAACCGAAGTTCCTGCTAAATGGATAGCTCCTGAAGAATAGTTCTTGGAGAGTAGTTCCTGACGAATAGTTCCTAAAGAGATTTTTGGATGGTACATGATACTTGCAGAGAAGTACATTCAACAATTCCCGGGTAAACCAATTGAAGCCATGAAACGTTTCTGAGGCAAGCCTACTGGTTCAGCTCAAAATAAGGCGACTCTTGGTGAGAATCAAGGTTGCCCCAATGGCTAGTAGAAACCCTCTCTGTATGGACTATTGACAACAGCAAAAGATGCAAAACACGCGCAAACATAAGGTACATTGAGCACTGTTTCAGCACTTCACATGGTAGATCAAGAATGATAAGCTGTCCTTGCTCCGGTCACCGCTGCCTCCTTTAGTTGCTCTGAAACATCATCAGAATTTCCACCAAAGCGGACATCGCCCCACGTCGCCACAGTCCCGTCACTGATCAATGCTGCAAATGCTGACCGAGAGGACGCCAAATGCGATACATTTCGAATATGTTCCCGCACCATTGGTAGTTCACCTTTGGAGTCAGGGATGATTTCGGACCCATCGGACCCTTGGTATCGGGAGCCTTTTCAAGACCTTTGCGAATCCTTCTTGAAAGACTCTTCCCTTTGTTGTCATTAAATCATGAAACAAACAGGCAACTTGCACAACCTTCAGTCTTCGAAGCACAGCAACTCATCTGGCCTCCCATATCACGATCGCCCCAAGCGACGACCTGTCCATCTGCTCTAAGCCCTGCAAAAGCAAAGCGCGCTGCGCAGAGCTGGCGGATGTCAAAGAGCTGATCTTGGACCAGAGTGGTGTCGCAACCTTGCCATGCTGGGGATAGGACAAAGTGCCAACCCTTCTAAAATATAGAATTGTTTGAAGAAGAGCATTTGAAACTATTTGAAACAAAGAAAAATGTGGCTGCAAAAAAAAACACATCACAAAACTACACCATTCAATGTAAGGCTCGACTTTCATGCCAAGCAACCATCCGGATCACCCCAAGTCACAACTGTCCCGTCTTGCTTCAAAACTGCGAATGAACTCTCTGAGGCCTGCAAACGCTGGCTGGCACGTACATGGCATATTCATGACACACCAAATTTTATCGGATGGAGGGTTTGGTGAAACATGACTTCAACAATGGTGAGGTTGTTTGAAGACATTGTTTTGGAAGGACTTGCAAGGGCGGTGCCCTTAAGAGTTTTGTGTCTTGAATTTATCAAATACTAGGGAATCCTGCCTGAATGTCCTGCACTTGCGTCAGTTGACTCTGCACGACGCTACAATCACCACCATTGTTGCGATCGCCCCAAGCCACGATCGAACCATCTTCGAGGAGTGCAGCAAAAGCATACTGCGACGCCCGAATCTCCTGAACCTGGGGTCTTGCGACAGCTGTGATGGCGACCAGGCCTGTGGCAAAAAACTCATAGTAACTCCGCAAATGTCGAGTTTACCTGTTTGTTGCCAACAAAACCCGCTAGCTAAAGAAACTGGGGAGAACATACGTGTTTGTGTGTGTGTGTGCGCCTTGAATTTTCAACCCGTGCCACCCTCATGCATGCCAGAACACGAAGAGTAAGGAACTGTTGTAATAGACCCACTTCAAACACTTCTCTTTTTCATCTGGAGCAAGACAGGTATGCACCAACAACGCTCCGCTCTGATGAAAACGCGCGGCGAAACTTGCAATGCAGTAATATTTTTTCCTCAGGCCCACAACCACTCACGGTCCGTCGTGATATCCTGGTATGTTGCTGGATCACATGCAAGTTGGTTTGCTCGATTTTTCAAGTGAATGAATGCCAATGCTGTCAGCATAACATCCCCCGTGTGTGTGCAAGTGCAAGAGATCTGCTAGCGTAACATCCCGCATGTGTGCAAGTGCAAGAGAAGATCTGCTAGCGTAACATCCCGCATGTGTGCATGTGCCAAGAAAGATCTGCTAGCGTAACATCCCGCATGTGTGCATGTGCCAAGAAAGAACTGCTAGCGTAACATTTAACATCCCGCATGTGTGCAAGTGCAAGAGATCTGGTAGCGTAACATCCCGCATGTGCGCAAGTGCAAGAGAAGATCTGCTAGCCTAGCATCCCACATGTGAGAAAGTGCAAGAGAAGATTTGCTAGCATAACATCCCGCATGTGTGCAAGTGCAAGAGAAGATCTCCTAGCGTAACATCCCGCATGTGTGCAAGTGCAAGAGAACATCTGCTAGCATAACATCCCGCATGTGTGCAAGTGCAAGAGGAGATCTCCTAGCGTAACATCCCACTTGTGTGCAAGTGCAAGAGATCTCCTAGCCTAACATCCCACATGTGTGCAAGTGCAAGAGAAGATCTGCTAGCGTAACATCCCGCATGCGTGCAGGTGCAAGAGAAGATCTGCTAGCATAACATCCCGCATGCGTGCAAGTTCAAGAGAAGATCTGCTAGCGTAACATCCCGCATGTGTGCAAGTGCAAGAGAAGATCTGCTAGCGTAGCATCCCACATGTGTGTAAGTGCAAGAGAAGATCTGCTAGCAAAACATCCCGCATGCGTGCAGGTGCAAGAGAAGATCTGCTAGCGTAACATCCAGCATGTGTGCATGTGCAAGAGAAGATCTGCTAGCGTAACATCCCGCATGTGTGCAAGTGCAAGAGAAGATCTGCTAGCGTAACATCCCGCATGTGTTCATGCGCCAAGACAGATCTGCTAGCGTAGCATCCCGCATGTGTGATGTGTGTAAGAATGCAAAGGCCAAGAACTTTAATACCCCCCACCCCCCAACCCACCCTTACAAAACACTGCGGGCAGTGGTAAAAAACTTGGGGTTCCGAGGTGGTGAAAACGCGCGTTTTCACCAGATCGGAGCCACCAACGCACCAACAACGACCCTTCCCAATATCTCTTTAAACACACAGTTGTTTCCGAGTCTTGGGGGCTGCAAATCAAGCAACATTTCTCAGTTGCATTTGCACTGCACGGCTGTCACCCCCCAAGCGGGGTTCTCCCCACGTCACGACAGATCCATCATCTTTTGCCAGTGCGAAGGCCGAGGAAAAGCGACTGGACCAAATCCTATGGAAGCGGTTGGAACTTGTGGTCGTTCAGGAGGCAGGTGTGTAGTCAACTTCTGAGTTGCCACCAAGATGCAACAATTTGACCTATCTTCGTGTCATGATTGTCAACTTAACAACTCATTTGAAAAAGCAGAACAACTCCAAAGGAGACCTGCTATCGAAGATTGTGGCAGCAAACTTGTTTGAGAAATGAGGTGCGTTTGTACTTGGGACATCATCTCAAACTTTGGGAAGGAGTCGGTCCTTGCGGCAAATTTGACAATGCCTGTGACAGTGTCTCCATCCTGCAAAATGTCCTGGCCAAAAAATCACAAGCATGAGCACAAGAACATACTTTGGTGTGACTCCGCATGTTTCCTCGAAGAGCTTTACATTCCTCCATGATTGTTTCAGGGTAAAGCGCAGATATCGCAGATGTAAGAAACCTGAACTACAGAAGTACAAACAATCATTGACTTATACAATCTTATATACGTTCTCCAGCATCAAGACTTGTGACTTTGCTTTGCTACACTGCCACAAGTGCTGATCAACCCCTGAGTAAGGGAACAGTTTGAGCTCCATGGCTTTGAGACTTTATATATATATAATTATATATATATACATCTATATATATATATAATATATATATATATCTGCAGTGATTCCATCCACAGACAAAGTAGAAGCTCCTTGAGAATGCACTCGTCTCTGAGGAACTCGCCCTGAAATCAAATCAAAGGATTCAAAGGCCACATTGAAAAACCGATCCTGGGGAAAATATCGATCGATTTGGCGTGAAACGTATGTTTGACAGATTGGCATGTTGCTAGCCGCTTCTGAGAGATTCTGCACTGAATAAAGCAGTTTCAACTCTGCAAAATAACTACTGTGTCATTTGTGATTGTGTACTGGTACTGAATTGACTCGTTTATTTCTCACAGTGAAAGTCCACACAGGTACATCACATCTCAGTTCAACATGGCCACCCTAGTCCGAGAACCTCATTCTTATTCAACAAAGCCCAACCTCACCCAAGACAGAGATAGAGAAAATCTTGGCGCCTTCAGTGTAACCAAGCCATACAGCTGAAGATTCAAGCCTCTAACAGCAGCTGGAATGTGTGCCGCGAGGCTTTCAGAACTACTTCGATGGCAACAAACGCATAAACACGGACAGAAGCAAAAAGAAACAGGCAAACCAACAAACGACAAGCAAATACAAGCGCAACAAACAGACTCATACAACCTGCATAATCATACATGACACTGAACCATCAATTCCCCGCAGGCTGCTACCAGCCGACCTCTTTGTGCGAGGGTCTTCAGCACAGACACGGTTGCATCACATGAGACACCAGTTGCACAATAGCTTCGACCACTTGGAAGGACCACATGGATATCAATGGCCATGGCACGAATTCGAGAGATCTGCTGATGGAGTCGGATGGAGTCGGATAGAATCGGATGGAGTTGGAGGTTTCTCAAAGTGTCTCTGGAGAAGCTTGACTTTTCAAGGGCTCATTCCGGGGGCATTTCAGGACAGCACATCCAGTACTGTGCTTAGGAGCCAAAGCATGGGCCGCCATGGGCAAAGCTGTGTTTCCAAGACCACATTCCCTGATTTGGATCCCCATGAAACTGGACTATGCATTGAGACCATTGATACGGCATAGAGATCTTGAATTGTGTCTGTTTAGAGGACACTTCCTTCACATCCCTCTTGATTCACTAATCGGTCGCACAAGTGACCCTTTCATTCTGGATATCACTGTCAGCCAAGGCGCACTACGCGGTGGTTCCCTGTGTCGGCGACATACATGAAACCTTTTGCCTGGCAGTATCTGTTTCGAAATCGTTGACATCTAACAGGTGATGTTCTCTTTGAAACAAATGAAAGCAACGTCATTCTGCGAAGCGCTTTGTGGACAAAAGCCAATGATAGCCAGTGTCCTCATTCATTTGGAGAACAAATGATTTGTTACTCCTTACTGGTCACACGGTCACAAGCAAATGTTGGGACCGTGAGAAGAACGATACAGGAATTGTCAAAGGGACCATCAGGCCTCTTACAGTATATCTTCGAAAAAAAAAAAGATGCAGCCCACGAACCCGAATGCTCACACGTATGTTAATGGCGCAGATGTCAAAACACATGGATATGCAATCACGCAGAACACTTTTCTGCAATAGTATATTTGAACAGTCTTGTACATATTTCCCCTGTTACCACTCTGCAGTGTGGAGTGTGGAGTGTTGCGTGTGGAGTGTAAAGTGTAGAGTGTGGAGTGTAAAGTGTGGAGTGTGGAGTGTAAAGTGTAGAGTGCGGAGTGTGGGGTGGAAAGTGTAGTGTGTGGAGTGTGGAGTGTGGAGTGTGGAGTGTAAAGTGAGGAGTGCGGAGTGTAAAGTGTGGAGTGTGGAGTGTAAAGTGTAAAGTGTAAAGTGTGGAGTGTGGAGTGTAGAGTGTGGAGTGTGGAGTGGAAAGTGGAAAGTGGAAAGTGGAAAGTGTAGAGTGTAGAGTGTGGAGTGTAAAGTGAGGAGTGTGGAGTGTAAAGTGTGGAGTGTAAAGTGTGGAGTGTGGAGTGTGGAGTTTGTAAATTGTAGAGTGTGGGGTGTGGAGCGTAGAGTGTAAAGTGTAGGGTGTAAAGTGTAGAGTGTGGAGTGTAAAGTGTAAAGTGTAGAGTGTGGAGTGTAAAGTGTGGAGTGTGGAGTGTAGAGTGTAGAGTGTGGAGTGTGGGGTGGAAAGTGTAGAGTGTGGAGTATGGAGTGTAAAGTGAGGAGTGCGGAGTGTAAAGTGTGGAGTGTAAAGTGTAGAGTGTGGAGTGTGGAGTGTAAAGTGTGGAGTGTGGAGTGTAAATTGTAGAGTGTGGAGTGTGGGGTGGAAAGTGTAGAGTGTAGAGTGTGGAGTGTGGAGTGTAAAGTGTGGAGTGTGGAGTGCATAGTGTAGAGTGTGGAGTCAGGAGTCTAAAGTGTAAATTGTGGAGTGTGGAATGTGGAGTGTAAAGTGTGGAGTGTGGAGTGTGGAGTGTAAAGTGTAGAGTGTGGAGTGTGGAGTGTAAAGTGAGGAGTGTGGAGTGTGGAGTGTAAAGTGTAGTGTGGAGTGTGGGGTGGAAAGTGTAGAGTGTGGAGTGTGGAGTGTGGAGTGTAAAGTGAGGAGTGCGGAGTGTAAAGTGTAAAGTGTGGAGTGTAAAGTGTGGAGTGCGAAGTGTAAAGTGTAGAGTGTGGAGTGTGGAGTGTAAAGTGAGGAGTGTGGAGTGCGGAGTGTAAAGTGAGGAGTGCGGAGTGTAAAGTGAGGAGTGCGGAGTGTAAAGTGTGTAGTGTGGAGTGCGGAGTGTAAAGTGTATAGTGTGGAGTGTGGAGTGTAAAGTGAGGAGTGTGGAGTGTGGAGTGTAAAGTGTAGTGTGGAGTGTGGGGTGGAAAGTGTAGAGTGTGGAGTGTGGAGTGTAAAGTGAGGAGTGCGGAGTGTAAAGTGTAAAGTGTGGAGTGTAAAGTGTGGAGTGCGAAGTGTAAAGTGTAGAGTGTGGAGTGTGGAGTGTAAAGTGAGGAGTGTGGAGTGTGGAGTGGAAAGTGTGGAGTGAGGAGTGTGGAGTGTGTAAAGTGTAAAGTGTGGAATGTAGAGTGTAAAGTGTAGAGTGTAAAGTGTAGAGTGTAAAGTGTAGAGTGTGGAGTGTGGAGTGTAAAGTGTGGAGTGTGGAGTGCATAGTGTAGAGTGTGGAGTCAGGAGTCTAAAATGTAAATTGTGGAGTGTGGAATGTGGAGTGTAAAGTGTGGAGTGTAAAGTGTGGAGTGTGGAGTGGAAAGTGTAGAGTGTGGAGTGCGGAGTGTAAAGTGAGAAGTGTGGAGTGTGGAGTGTAAAGTGAGGAGTGTGGAGTGTAAAGTGAGGAGTGTGGAGTGTAAAGTGTGGAGTGAAGAGTGTAAAGTGTAAAGTCTGGAGTGTAAAATGTCAAGTGTGGAGTGTAGAGTGTAAAGTGTAGAGTGGGGAGTGTGGAGTGTAAAGTGTGGAGTGTGGAGTGTAAAGTCTCGAGTGAGGAGTGAGGAGTGTAAAGTGCAAAGTGTAAAGTGTGGAGTGTAAAGTGTAAAGTGTGGAGTCTAAAGTGTAGATTGTGGAGTGTGGAGTGTAAAGTGTAGAGTGTGGAGTGCGGAGCTTCCCGCATAGACACGGCGAAGCCACAGGAAAACCAGAGACTCGAGACGAGACACGTGGGTGCAGAAAAACGAGCATTTCGTGCGAGAGTTCCTCCAATTTTGACATTTTCGACACGGTATCAAACAGGTTGGAATGTCACAAAGTGCCACGCCTGCCACGCAAAACGACATGACAACCTGCTTGGAAACATTCGAAAAGGAGAGGTTTTG
>CAMXCT020000329.1:183016-267468 GCA_947184155.2 Cladocopium goreaui
ATATATACATTTGTGCATATCTATTATAATATGTTGCTTATAAGTTAAAAGCGAGAATGATACCACCCGACCAGGTTGCAGAAACACCGCTCACCCATCTGCCTCTCCAGAGATGGCTGCTCTGGCCAAGTGTACCAAGTGGAGCAGAAGACCTCGGTTACTCAGTAGAAAACTTGTGGGGACAAACGCCAAATAGAGATTAATGTGTGTCACATCTGTACGTGTTCATTATATTCTATAAATATGTATATTGTATATATATATACACACACGTATATATATATATACATAGAATATTGCCAAATATGCTGAGTATGACATAAACTTGCATATACCACACTACCAGTTCAACCTTTGAGCTTCATGCACTTGATACGAACACGGAGCCAGTGACGAGTTGATAAAACACGGAAAACTTCAGTTGTTTGTCAAGGAATCTCCTGCAAGTGCAACATACAGCGTACAGAAAAAACATTCAATTCATCAGACATCAGCACGTCTCAGCAGTTCTTGGAACGTTTGGAACATCATCACAGTGGTATATCCAGCAGAGCCAAGGAGCATTGGCGACCTAAGGGGCTCATAGTGCCCTAGAATATCACCTGAACATGTGCAGTACATGTTGAGATGGTCGTTTGTGCAGTAGGCTTCTGCAGAGTGCCTTGAACAGCCCAAGACTCAACAAGTTGAAGCCACAAATCGCCGTTCCTTTCTTTAAATTTTGTGTCAGCTGTTCATGAAATCCAGCGCACCTTCCCGTTAGCCTTGTGCACCTGCGAAGAGGTCATGGGAGGAAATCGGTTTTGACTCTACTGGCAAAAAAATCGAACAGAAAATAAACGTCGTTATCTTCATTGCAGCAGCTGCACCAAGTCTGTCCAACTGAGTCTGTCTATGTGTCCTCATGCTCATCAGCTGAAGTTCACTACTTAGCACTAGAGTCGCTGTGTGCATCCACTCCATAGCCCAAAAAAACAAACAACTACAGTAGTCACTGCAAGGGCATCTTTCGCCAAACAAATCAGCCCTAGTTTGTGAGTTGTGAGATGAGTAGATTGCAGTTTTGGGTCAACAATCCAAAATCATGAAAGGGTTTGTTCAGTGCATCTAACCCATAGCCTGCTAGCGGTTGCAGCGGCATTGGAGGCGACTTCGCGACCGACCAACACACGAGCTATGTACTTTGGGGATCTTTGGGGATGATTGGGATGTGGTGGAAACTTTGTGGCTTTCCTGTTTCACATAGTTCTGAAATCTGTCTGCAGATCCTACGTAATTCAGCGCAATATGTCGATGAAAACTGCCAGCTATCATTCATTCTGAGTCGGCAGTCAGCTGACTGGTGCGATTGAGTTGACATATATCTTCTGGTACCAATGTTGCACTGCCAGCACTTCACGAGATCTTGTATGCGCAGCCTTTCTGAAGTGATGCTACATCAGAAACTTTGATGAAACGCGGCGCAAGGCAAGTTTCCCCTCGAATACCTAAAATCTGTCAAAGGCACGAAGGACCTTCTGAGTATATACTGTTCGTCAAAAAGTCACTTCAAATGGACATTAAGTTTCTCTGGCTTGGATATTGAGTCTTCCCACTGCTCCATTTACATCTGCGCAAGAAGCACTTTGCCCAAATTGCAAGGCAACGCCATTCCGTCAAGACACCCAACTCCCTGGGGGGTGCCCCTTGGTGCCAAACCCTTCCAATAGATCTGCGGCCACCTGGAATGCTTCTTCATCACCTGACCGTCGGAATCGGAATTAGACAGGTTTTCTAGCAATTTGCTCTTTAAATTCTCCTATGTCGGATCTCAAAAGAATTTTAAAAACCAACCGGAGTCTCACGAATAGGCCAATTCTATAGATCAACATGATTAATTATATAGATTATTAATATGTATTAGATGTTCAACAGATTCCAAAGTCAATGAGCCAATTTTGGTGTGGCCTCCCGGTGCCGAGGCCGCCAGAGCTTCCACTGCGGCAGCGCGTGCGCGCCAATCCAACTCCTCCATGGCCCAGCCGCAGAGATCGAAGGCCTGGCAGCATATGATGGGCACCTTGAATTCCTTCCATTTTGGTTGAATATTGGATCTGGATATTTGTATTTTCATTATTCAGACTTGGATTTTAAGAGGTGAGTACGATTGGTACCAGGCTGAACTTCAAGGTCCGAAACTCGTTCCCAAGACTGGAAACGAGAAAGGAATTGTCCTTCCATTGGTGCCAAAATCCAAGAAAACTATAGAGAAAGTACAGTATGACTAGCAGGTCGTGTCATACTGGGTTTCTCCATTCCTCATTAGTTCGTAATTTAGCAGCCAGTTTCTCAATAGCCACCCGGGCCCAAGTCGCATCTTTTCGACAACAGCTTCAGGCGATCATCTCCCGGCTGAATCACAGCCCCACTTGGGTTGCGCACGCCCCAGCAGATGACAAAGCCATCTGCCCGAAGCGCGGCAAAGGCGTTCTTGCAACCAACCACTTGCTGCACGTCGAACAAATGATGTCGGACCTGAGTGAACAAAGCAGTGGTAGGGGGAAAATATGATCGGGCAAAATTCGGCCCGTTGAGATCCTTTCACGGTGAAAAAACACACATGTTCTGTTCATATCTGTTCATATGTTCAAATCCTATTCGACTTCTTTCGTCAGTAAATCGTTTGTCAAAATTAGATGGAGACAGGACACCTGGCTGCAGTCCGTTTTCGGGTCGCCCCAGGTGACAACATTTCCACCACCCAGGAGCGCGCAGAAAGAGCCTTGTCACAGCAATCAACGGAAAGCTTGGTCGAAGAGTGGGGGCGTCAAAGGCATTCTATACATTTCTATACTGACAATATCCTGAATCCATTGAATCATCAACTGGTGAGTCTCCACAGTCTCCACCTGCTTGGAAATTCCTGGACCAAGAATTCAACAATTCGCTTCTGCCACTGCTCAAAAGTCTGATAACCATTTTGTGACATCATTTGTGGATCCATGGGACAAAGTACTTAGTGTACCAGGCTTTTGATCCATAATCATGTGCTTCCTCTGATACCGTGCACAATCCAAGGCTATCCACCAAGCAACTCTCCGTTGAGGCAACGCCTCGCACATCTTTCAGCTGCTCTTGGACAGCTGTGGAATCCCCACCTGCAGGGCGGGCCACCAAAAAATGGCCCCTCCAGTGAGCAGGGAAAACCAAGTATATTCTGGTGCTCCCGGCTCAATTTTCATGCCTCCATCTGGATTTCCAAAGGTGACCACAGTTCTGTTTTGCAACACCGCGGCAAAAGCGCTCCCTGTTGAGTAGACTTCCTCCACGTTTTTGAGTTCCTCAAAGCGTATACGGCTTGCAGGAATCGGAAAAAGGTTACCTTACGCTAGAACACCTGCACCACCGGCGTATGACCACTTATTGTGACCTCAGTTGTTGCAACTCCCGCAACATATAACCCATCTGAAGACAGAGGTTGCCAAATTTTGATAAATTCTGTCACTGCAGAAATTTGTGATGAGTGGATATCTGGGAATATTTGATTAATATCTGTGGTCCTTCATGTTCACTGTGGTTCCATGTTAGTTCCCCCGGTGCCAGGGATCTGGAAGTGCCGTGGCGCCAAAGAACTCCGCACCCCACGTAACCAAGGTCCCATCGCCACGCAGAGCCAGGAAGGCAGCCCACGTGGCACAGATTTGTTTCACCTCCCGTGGCTAGCGGCAGGAAGCATTCAAAAACTGATAAAAACCATCCAAGTTGCTGGATAAACATATGTACATGCCATATCATATCATATCATACCATGCCATGCCATACCATTTCATGCCATACCATACCATACCATACAATAGCATTAAATTACATTAGATTAGATTAGATTACATTGCATTACATTACATTGCATTACTTACATTGCATTACATTACATTACATTACATTACATTCCATTACATTACATTACATTACATTAGGTTATATATACATACATACATACATACATACATAACTAACATAACATAACATAACATAACATTACATAACATTACATTACATTACATTACCATACATACATACATACATACTAACTACATACATACATACATACATACATTACATTACATTACATTACATTACCATACATACATACATACATACATGCGTACATATATATATCTATAATATATATATATATATATAATGTGTATATATATATATACATACAGAATGTATATATATATGTATATATATATATACAATGTGTATATATACGTGTATATATATATATACATTATCTGTATAATATGGAAGTCCATGTGCAACATCCACAAGTGAACTTGATGAGTTGAAGACAACAAAAAAAATCGCTTTGCAACTGCGCCACGTTCTGCAAGCTGCCTTGTACCTCAGGTCTCAAACATCTCACCACAGCGGAAGAGTCATAGTGCTTGGTTCAATAGGGTGTGTCTGAAAATAGTGTACCCCTAAACCCAATGGTTAATGATCATTATCCCTATTAAATGGCTATAATTGGGAATATACCCTATTTTCAGACAAACCCAATAGGCACCAACAACCCCAACAGCCACCTCCAAGGTCTCCACCTTTGGCCATGGCACACGTTGCGAATCACCTCCGAAGGCGCGATGGCCCCAACTCACCACGTTGCCCGAAAAAGTGATCGCTGCAAAGGCTCGACTGCTGGCGCTGATGTGGCGGACGAGTCCTCCACCTGGCAGATCGCTGCGGTGTGTGAATTCGACCCGTGGATTTTAGTCAAAGCAGATCTCATCCGTTTTTGGGATACAATAAACTGTCAATACATCATATCATTCATATAAATCCACAACATGTTCCTAACAGAAACTCTAAGTGTAACATGTGTAACAACCATTGGTATCTCATGGCATCTCCCTGAAATTCTGGCCAAGTGACTCAGGAGCCGCTGCACAATCCGCCCATCGCCGCCATAGCGCGGATGGCCCCAGACCACGACGGATCCGTCGCGCTTCCGTGCAGCAAACGCACCACAGGAGGCTGCAATCCTCAGCCGAGTACGTGGCTGTAAGCCATGCGGCCATGTTTTTTAGTGGATCTTACTGGTGTGGCAACTTTCATGTCCAAGAAAGATGTGAAATATTAGTGAAATATGTGAAAAGTTGGTGTGAGAACAATGTCGAACATGTGTCAACTGCTTGATTTGCCATGATTTGTCACCTCCTGTGTTGAGGTTCGACAAGACACTCTTCGATTTCAATCAGCTGGTCCTTCACTTTGCTGCTATCACCTCCACAAGAGCTGTTGCCCCAGGTCACCACTCTTCCGTCCTGGCACGAAACCAGAAACCAGAATTCCCGCAGCGTCTTGGAATCGAAGTATTGGCTGATGTGGCTATGGATCAAAACCCTGAAACCATGGTTTATCACATCCAAATAGCTCATAATTAAATGGATCTTGGATCTTGATCCATCTTCATCCCATGTTCATCCCATGTTCATCCCATGTTCATCCCATGTTCATCCCATGTTCATCCATGGTAACTGGATGGTCATCCATTTCCATCCACGTTCAACCAATCTCCGTGGCTTGAAAAGGCCGTGCCTGGCAGGTGGCAGCGAAAGCACAATAGGATGCCTGCAGCTCGCGGATGTTGGTCAGGTTTGCAGCGACCTGGAAGCTGAAAAATGGGGGATCCTATTGGGATCCTCAAGCACCAATAAAGATGTGGAAACCATGCGAAAACCCACAGGTTTGGGAACCAAACCTGTCTGATGTTCTGACTAGAAAAGCGCGCAGAATGGGAACCACTCTGTTTTTTTTTGTGAATAGATGTCTGCAGAATCCGACTACTAAGCCCGTTAGCTGCAGCATCGCAAGCATGCACAGACTCTGGCTACATTCAGGTATTGCTCAAAACTGAAGTGCGAAAGGTCCACAGATCTGCTTTTCTTTAGTAGCAACAATCCCGCGTATCTACAAGTATTGCTGCTGTTGAACAAGAAAAACACACAAAGTGCATCCAAGTGGCACTTCTACAGTCGCCGCCCAGCAGGGGATCGCCCCAACATACCACATCTCCAGTGGACAACAAAGCGGCAAACGCTCCATGGGAAGCTTCAATCCTTCGCACTCCTGGTCAAACCCACAAGTTGAATTGGCGTCATGTTTGAGGCCTTTTTGCCCACACCAACTGCTTCAGGAAAATTCTTGTCCAAGCAACGTGAAAGGCTCCATCATTCATACACTTTACCGAAGAAGCCCAGGCATGCTATGATGTATCCTTTAACCGAACTTTAACCCGCAGTGATGGGCCAAGGTGGCTGGAATTAGCTACACACTGCGAGATTGAGCCCGGGAGTTGATTGGCTTCAAAACCCCTCAAGCCGCACCGGGATCCTTTCAGATTCGCAGGCGCGTCAAAGACACCTAGCAAGGTGGGGCCTGTCACTGGACTTTGCTCGCAACATGTGCAATGTTGTCATTTATCGTTTGTGATATGATTTATATGCATGTTTAGTGAGCAGTTGAATACCTCAAGATGTCACGACATCGCGAAAGTGTCAACCTGGTGGAAAGGGTTTTGTTGTTGTGATTTGTAGAAAGAGCATTGCTGGCACATCACTGACACGCCAGCATCTCTGCTCACGCTTTGCACCTGACAATTCCGCATCATTGAGTAGTGGTTCGTTTCCAGCGGACTCCGGCAGCCTTGCTCAATTTACAAAAAGTCCCAAAGCATGCTCACAAGGCTCATTGCTCCAAAACAAGAGGATAATTGTCCAAACCGTGGCTTTCCAAACACCTGGGCTTAAGTTGACTTAAGTTATTAGACATATCCTGGGTGAAAAACCCAATGTGCGTATGACAACATGCCCAGGCTTGCTCACTTTGTGGAGATCCCAGCCATCTTTATCCTTCACTGGGAGCCTAAGCCACGCATGTTCCATATTCAAATCTAGCAGCGGATCGCCCCAGGAGAAAACAGTGCCATCACCCCGAAGAAGAGCAAAGGCCTTGCAGCATGTCTCAGGGCCATGCCCAGCAGCCATGGCTTTTCAGGTGTTTTTTCCTGTTCAAAATTCTGTGTGATCGTTGAGTGCGAAAAACTTCAGCAAACGAAATCTGACCATGTTCTCTTTGTTCCATCCATGAACCATGAATAAATTGAATGCATCTTCAAACTTCAAACTGTCACATCATCTGCCAAGATTCTAAAGACCAAGAGTTGGAAAAAATCCTTGCTGGTGCGGCAACTGCTGTGACCTGAGGGACTTGGATTACTTCACAGGGATCCTACCAGGAGCCTCGACCCTGAGAAACCTGACTTGTTGGATCTCTTTGTGTAAATGTGTCGCCTGAGATAAAAGTAAGTGTAACATGTCTGGAGCTCAAACTACAATAACCCATTAAAAAAAGAAAAACAAAACAATGTCATGAAAATCATTGGTGGGCACCTCGACAACAGCCTATACCATGGCCAGGTGACAGTCTCCCCCTGCTGGAAATTCAGCTCCCCAAGTCTTTGCCTGGGTTCCAGCACCTCAGCTTAGCACATGCTGGTGGAAAGCTTGAGTTGTCCGAAAGTGGAGATTGCTGGAGACCCAAAATCATCCCATGTATTCTTAGATGTACTGTGAAATGGCAGAGCTGGGAAGCTCAAGTAAGTAGAGTACCCAGTGACATCCAACTCCAGAGGCAGCCAAGGCATAGTTGCAATATGTTGCAATTGGTTGCCTTATTCTGCCAAGGCGCTCTTCCTATTGAAGAGACAAGGGCCTGCAACTGGATGTTTCCCAGAGCCACTTCTGCTGCACGCATCAGATCTGCCACCTCCCAGCCCTCCCAGCCCTCAGATCCCACGTCAGCAGAGACGGTGCTGCATCGGCCGCTGGGTAGAACCACATGGACATCGATCATCACGGCTTTTCAAAGCAAGGATTCTCGGATTCTACGCAGTTGAACTTCAGGTGTCGCCCTCCAGCTTCTAAAGTCAACTTAATTCTTGAACTCTTGGAATTAGGAACATCCTCCTAGGGTTGAAACTAGTGTGGATTAGGTCTTCTGCAGGCATTTCCTTTGGGTTCCCTCCTCTGCCTCTGCCTAGTGCTGTGAAGCTTGGTGACAGTACTGTCTCCTAGTTGAGCCATGCACAATTTGCACGCAATGAATCTATGGGTAGGGGGTAGGCATCCACTATCCCAGCAACAAATTGTACTTGCTCAACAAGTACAAACTGTAGCTACTCACTTCCAGGATCATCCCAATACAGCGCACAAACCGGACATTTTCAGGAACGGATTCCAAACAAATCTGGGTCAATGAAACCTATCGCCAAATTCACCAATTTGCCAATGAGTCAATGAACTTTTTACCGCTTGTGTTTCTCGTTAAATACAATATACTGTTGAACGTGACAAAATCCTTGTCAAAAGATCAAGAGTCATAGGACTTCCCAAAATGACCCGCTTTGATTTCCACACATCAACTCGAGACATCTGTATCCATCTTCCCATCCATCTCTCACTGGATTGGTTTAAAGGAACTAGCTAAAAATAGCTTTAAAAAACTAGAAACATGTATACATCATCGAAAACAGCTAAACCACTGTAAGAGCCACTTATAAAGCCCCGTATGAAACCATCCTAAGATACAAAATCACTACAAACCACTCCATGCATTGAACCACCCGTAACGTTTTTTCTCCACTATATTAAACCACTCTGAAAACCACCGATTCCTTGGGGGATGTTGGGGGTTTCTGGCCACCCGGGCCATCCCCCAACTGCCGGTCCCGGTCCCAGCGTCGCCTGTGTCCGGTTGCCCGGCGCCAGCTCCGCCACCGCCGCCACGGCCTCCTTACGCACCTCGGCGTCGGTGTCCCGCAAGCGCGCGGCCACGGCCTGGCGCAGGTGGGTCCATTGGATCCAAAACATGTGGTGCCAATGGTGATCCCGTTGATATCAGTGATACCCCAAGTGATCCATGAACCCAATGATGAGTTGTTGAATGTTGCGGATTTGTCTTCTAAAAAGTAGTGAAAATTGTAGACCCCTTGGTATTTCTTTGATTCTGGGACGTTGAAGGACAGAAATCCAACCAGTGACCCTTTCCCACCTCCAGGGACTGATGATGACCCCACGGCGCTACACGCCTTTGAGGCACTGTGGCCATGTGAGTAGGACCCTCCAAAGATGAAAAAACTAAACATATCTAAACATATCTAAACATACTGAACTGTTTAAGACTGTTTTGGTGGAATTGAAGTCCCAAGCTTTGGGACGAACTTATCTTCCAACTAATTTCGGTGATATGTGAACCAAGACAACAATCGCTCCGTGCCCTGTATAGTTGAAGCCGCCTATGAAAATACGTATGTTTTTTTTTCCAAATGGCCTTCAGGTTTTCTGACCCTATGTTTGTTTGCGCAGAGTTACTAATGTTTCAGGTTGTACCCAACTCAGCGACACTTCACAGCTGACGCTTCCACCCACTTGACATCCTGGCCTCAAGGAGGCCACAGCATCGGCACGCGGCAAGCCCCACAAAAGCCGGGGACCTACCACCTCTTCGGTGATGCTACCACCTGGCTGAGATATACCAAGGACGATGGGCAAACGGATGGCTCAAAAAATCAGACCCTGGGACCCACCTTCGCCAAGGCAAGGAGTGGCCAAAGCGCAGCTAGCTGCCAGCAGGGTAGAACTGCGTCAGGTGGCTGTTAGCCGCATCCCAGCCGAAATGACTGGTAAAGCATGGTACTGTAAAAATTGGCTATTCTAGTTCTCTTGGTCTCTTGGTGATCTTAGCTATCTTGCTGTTCTGACCTCATTTTCATGATAGCTTCCTCCAATGGTGTATGCCACGTTTGGTTGGATTGCTTGGTTCAATGCTCCGGAAAGCTGTAAAAGCTGCTGACCGCTGGTGTTGATTGATGATTTGTCTCCGAGTGAATGTGCAGTCAGGGCCTAGATGGCCTAGTCGCTCATGATCCCCAGTTCCGCCCCTTTGTGTGTCTTCGGGCCTGGGTCGTGGCATGCCTCCACCTTCACTCCAAGTCTCCCTGGACCTGTCGCAACGGTACTTCCCCAAACAGTGTGTCCACACTGAGGGGTTGGTTCTTACGGCAGGTGTGAAGGCCCGTGCTTGATTAGGGTGCTCTCTCTCTGGTCTGGCATTTTACTTGTAAATTTTCGCAAAAAGCGGCTCTTGTGAAATGTTGACCTGCATTTCGACTGCGCAGGCTCGCACAAAGTGTGTGTCCGCGTTCTAGGCCCAATCTGGGGTGCGGCATTTTTCCTGCAAATTTCTGTGTAAAGTGGCACTTCTGATGTCTATTGTGAAATGTTGAAGTGCATTTCGACTGTGCAAGCTCGCACAAAGTGTGTGTCTGCGTTCTGGGCCCAATCTGGGGCGCGGCATCTTTCCTGTAAATTTCCGAATGAAGTTGCTTGTGAAATCTGGACATGAATTTCGACCGCGCAGGCTCGCACGAAGTGTGTGTCTGTGTTCTGGGGCGCGGCATTTTTCCTGTAAATCTCTCTGCAAAGTGGCTCTTCAGACATGGACACATGCGTTTCGACTGTGCAGGCAAAAGTGTGTGTCCGCGTTCTGGGCTCAATCTGAGGCGCGGCATTTTTCCTGTAAATTTCCGTGTAAAGTGGCTCTTGTGAAATGTTGACATGCATTTCAACTGCGCAGGCTTGCACAAAGTGTGTGTGTGTGTGTACACTGCTATTCACATGCAGAAAACTACAACTGGACATTTGATGACTATGCACGTTATGTTTTCCGAATTCATGCGCCAAAGACTATGCACGTTATGTTTTCCGAATTCATGCGCCAAAGACTACTTAACAGCAGGGGGCTGCAGGGAATGTCATAGTTCTGCAGCCAACGAAGACGGCTATGACATTCTGTGATATCGATCCGGGACGCTGGATCGACGTACCTGCCTAATCATGTCTTTCCTTTTCCGCGATGGGATGTGGCTAACCCAAGAACCACCTTGCTGATTAATGATTTGGACCTGGTTTCACCTGTTTATCAAGGATGATGGACTCAGGAATTCTACCAGGCGTGTACAACCACATCGTCATTGCAGTTCACTTCCAAAAAATCAACAGTGTGCATTAGTCATGTGTCCTATACAGACCATGACCTTATCATCCCTAATGGGGAAGAACAATCTTGGCATAGTGTGCCGAATCCGCCCTCTACGGAGGCAGAAGTTGAGCGAGTAGCCATAGGGGCTGCTAGAAGTGATGGCAATAGCCGAAGGGGGGTCAAGGACAATTGAAGGGTGGCATAAGCCGAAGGAGTGCCCAACGGGCGAATGGTGCCCATAGGGCGAAGGTGGCCATGTGCCGAAGGATTTTATTGGCCGGGAACCCTACTTCTTACTGTCATTTTATGAGTATCACAAAAGTGTGCGGACACACATAGTTTGTGATGCTCAAACCAAGCAGAATGTCAAACACGGTAGGGACCTTATCGCTGCAGATGTGTGTACGATCTTGATTCATGTTTTCGATCATGCGCAAGTTGACACATGATTTTGATGCGTTTTCAATCTGGGTAATGCATTCCCTTGGCTCATAGCAAGCTCTTTGACATGTTAAGTCAATTTGTTGCTTTTCATTTCTACATGTCATTCGTCATAACACACCATGCGCTAAATGTACTGACAATTCTTGAACAACTCATTTCTTCTTTCGTGTTCAGCAGACTTTTTCGCGATATGGAACTCCATGCAAGAAGCAAAGCTGCCAATGGACCGCCGTTGAGTGCTACCGTTGCGTATCTTCCGTCACAACCGATGGTATCACTGTCTTCACCGTGTGCAGCAGCTCCATTTGTACCACGGGCGACACCTGCATTTTCACCATTTCCCGGACATGCACCAGTTCTACAGACTCCGCCCGGTCCCCTTCCTTCACCTCCCCCCTCACATCCTTCACGTACAGTTGAACATGGACCTCACCAAGCAACCCCCAAGATACAACCTATCGCGGAGTCCTCAGCAAAATCAGGAGTATCACCGGTTCCCATCACGTTGCCAGCTGAACATGCGGAAAGACGTACGCCTACTTCACCATCCGGATTATCGTTGACTGTCAAAGGCATTGTAGGAGAATATAGATTGGAAGCTCAGAGTATTGATCATGCAGGACCCATAGTGTATCTCATGGATCGCATCATGACAGTGGAATCCAATTTGGCACAACAACGTCTTCAAGATCAACAGTTTTGGACACAAATGGACCAGACAACAATTGACACCGTTTGACTGAAAAGAAGCCGTCGTAGCTGCATTTTGGTTTTGTGCTTTTCATTCCAATTGCAACTTTGCAACTGTTCAAACGTTTTCTGCAACATCCCACCCAAAACGCCTGGCTCGCAGTGTGATATTTGTTTTCCGTAATTGATTATATTCAGTTCTCCAGCTTAGTTTACGTCCGTTGTTCTACTCTATATGGTTCACGGTACTGCAACACACTGGCTTAAGTGTTATATAACTGTGATTTAATCAATCCATTTACTGTTTTCATCACTGCGTTCTATCTCAACCACCTGACCTACGTGTTCTACGCGTCGGAATCTCAGTTTTTGGCGAATTCTGCCCTTCGTCCATAGACAACTAATCAACGTTCATTTTAAACGGATTTGTGGAAGAACAAGAATACAATCGATTTGTGTCCATTTCATTTCGTGGTATCCATGTTTCAATTGAAGTGCAGTTATCTTCACTTTTTAACACTCCAAAGTTATACTGTCCTTGCTCTATTTGTTCCACGCGTCGGCAACCCAGAAGTGTCACCTTCCTTATGAAGACATATGGATATATGTGTATACCGCTCTCCACACGCAAAGTGTTGCGCAATCTGCAACAAACAATTGATGTTCGTGAGGGACAAGGGCACGATAACTTTGGATTGCAACATATTCAATTATTTCGCTAATACAAACTTTGGATTGCATCATATTCAATCATTTCGCCAATAACAATTAACACCTTTTAATCTAACCATGTCCTTTCCATTTCGACTTTATTTATCGCGATTTCTTCGATCTACGTGGTCTACTTGCTCTACACGCAGTCTTTCAGAATTTGCCTTCCATGTGAAGGGGGTGCCCAACGGGCGAATGGTGCCCATAGGGCGAAGGTGGCCATGTGCCGAAGGATTTTATTGGCCGGGAACCCTACTTCTTACTGTCATTTTATGAGTTTTCACCTTCTCTTTCAAATCAATTTACAATTGTGAGGACAAGAGATCAATTTGAAGAGATCTAGAATATAGGAAGACCTATCACAAAAGTGTGCGGACACACATAGTTTGTGATGCTCAAACCAAGCAGAATGTCAAACACGGTAGGGACCTTATCGCTGCAGATGTGTGTACGATCTTGATTCATGTTTTCGATCATGCGCAAGTTGACACATGATTTTGATGCGTTTTCAATCTGGGTAATGCATTCCCTTGGCTCATAGCAAGCTCTTTGACATGTTAAGTCAATTTGTTGCTTTTCATTTCTACATGTCATTCGTCATAACACACCATGCGCTAAATGTACTGACAATTCTTGAACAACTCATTTCTTCTTTCGTGTTCAGCAGACTTTTTCGCGATATGGAACTCCATGCAAGAAGCAAAGCTGCCAATGGACCGCCGTTGAGTG
This sequence comes from Cladocopium goreaui, assembly GCA_947184155.2. Classification (NCBI taxonomy): domain Eukaryota; class Dinophyceae; order Suessiales; family Symbiodiniaceae; genus Cladocopium; species Cladocopium goreaui. The sequence continues at coordinate 196,676 of CAMXCT020000329.1, forward strand.
CTACCGTTGCGTATCTTCCGTCACAACCGATGGTATCACTGTCTTCACCGTGTGCAGCAGCTCCATTTGTACCACGGGCGACACCTGCATTTTCACCATTTCCCGGGCATGCACCAGTTCTACAGACTCCGCCCGGTCCCCTTCCTTCACCTCCCCCCTCACATCCTTCACGTACAGTTGAACATGGACCTCACCAAGCAACCCCCAAGATATAACCTATCGCGGAGTCCTCAGCAAAATCAGGAGTATCACCGGTTCCCATCACGTTGCCAGCTGAACATGCGGAAAGACGTACGCCTACTTCACCATCCGGATTATCGTTGACTGTCAAAGGCATTGTAGGAGAATATAGATTGGAAGCTCAGAGTGTTGATCATGCAGGACCCATAGTGTATCTCATGGATCGCATCATGACAGTGGAATCCAATTTGGCACAACAACGTCTTCAAGATCAACAGTTTTGGACACAAATGGACCAGACAACAATTGACACCGTTTGACTGAAAAGAAGCCGTCGTAGCTGCAATTTGGTTTTGTGCTTTTCATTCCAATTGCAACTTTGCAACTGTTCAAACGTTTTCTGCAACATCCCACCCAAAACGCCTGGCTCGCAGTGTGATATTTGTTTTCCGTAATGGATTATATTCAGTTCTCCAGCTTAGTTTACGTCCGTTGTTCTACTCTATATGGCTCACGGTACTGCAACACACTGGCTTAAGTGTTATATAACTGTGATTTAATCAATCCATTTACTGTTTTCATCACTGCGTTCTATCTCAACCACCTGACCTACGTGTTCTACGCGTCGGAATCTCAGTTTTTGGCGAATTCTGCCCTTCGTCCATAGACAACTAATAAACGTTCATTTTAAACGGATTTGTGGAAGAACAAGAATACAATCGATTTGTGTCCATTTCATTTCGTGGTATCCATGTTTCAATTGAAGTGCAGTTATCTTCACTTTTTAACACTCCAAAGTTATACTGTCCTTGCTCTATTTGTTCCACGCGTCGGCAACCCAGAAGTGTCACCTTCCTTATGAAGACATATGGATATATGTGTATACCGCTCTCCACACGCAAAGTGTTCCGCAATCTGCAACAAACAATTGATGTTCGTGAGGGACAAGGGCACGATAACTTTGGATTGCATCATATTCAATTATTTCGCTAATACAAACTTTGGATTGTATCATTTTCAATCATTTCGCCAATAACAATTAACACCTTTTAATCTAACCATGTCCTTTCCATTTTGACTTTATTTATCGCGATTTCTTTGATCTACGTGGTCTACTTGCTCTACACGCCGCTACCTCAGAGTGCCTTCTTTGGAAAGACCTGTCCATGAAGATGCAGGTGCGTATACACCTAATCCCAAGCATGAATTTCATTTTCGACTGAGTTCAACGTTGCTTATATTGACGTGATCTGCTTACTTCATTAGGCAGTCTTTCAGAATTTGCCTTCCATGTGAAGGCCTTTGTGTGTGTACACTGCTATTCACATGCAGAAAACTACAACTGGACATTTGATGACTATGCACGTTATGTTTTCCGAATTCATGCGCCAAAGACTATGCACGTTATGTTTTCCGAATTCATGCGCCAAAGACTACTTAACAGCAGGGGGCTGCAGGGAATGTCATAGTTCTGCATCCAACGAAGACGGCTATGACATTCTGTGATATCGATCCGGGACGCTGGATCGACGTACCTGCCTAATCATGTCTTTCCTTTTCCGCGATGGGATGTGGCTAACCCAAGAACCACCTTGCTGATTAATGATTTGGACCTGGTTTCACCTGTTTATCAAGGATGATGGACTCAGGAATTCTACCAGGCGTGTACAACCACATCGTCATTGCAGTTCACTTCCAAAAAAATCAACAGTGTGTGTGTGTGTGTTTGTGTTTGTGTTTGTGTGTGTGTCCGCGTTACAGAGATCTTGCCAAGAGACCTGTTAAGAGATCTTGTACAGAGATCTTGCCAGGACACCTTTTCTGGAGACCTTGTACAGAGACATTGCATAGGGATCCTGTTGCAGAGATCTTGCCAAGAGGTCTCTTGCAGAGAGCTTGCCAACAGAGCTCTTATAGAGATCTTGTACAGAGATCTCATAAAGAGATCTTGCCAAGAGACCTCTTATAGAGATCTTGTACAGAAGGTCTTGCCAAGACACCTCTTCTAGAGATCTGTACAGAGATCTTGCCACGAGGTCTCTTACATAAATCTTGCCAAGAGAATTTTTTATAGAGAGCTCGCACAGAGATCTTTAAAATAATAAAGAGATCTTGCCAAGAGATCTCTTACAGAGATCTTGTCCAGGAGGTCTTGCCAAGACACTTCTCCCCCTACAGAGATCTTGCCATGAGGTCTCTTACAGAGATCTTGCCAAGAGATCTTGCAAGGAAATCTCTCATGGAGATTTTGTACAGAGACCTGGTAAAGAGAGCAGAGGTCTTGCTTGGAGATCATTTATAGATAGCTTGAACAGAGATCTTACTCTTTGAGATCCCTTACACAGATCTTCTGTGGAGATCTCCTGTAGACGCCTTGTATAGATAACCTTACACAGGGATCTTGCACAGCAGCTTCTACAGAGACCCTGTCAAGGAGATCTTGCGCACGATCTTCTACGTCTTCTACAGAGATCTTCACACAGGGAACTTGCAGAATCTTACCTGGTATCTCTTCTTTTCTCTACTAGGGTCGCTCTTGTCCTGCTAGCTTGCAGCCACTGATGCTTTTAGGTCCTTTCTGCTTTTCCCCCACCTTTTCATCCTCAACTTCATCTTCCGCATTGTCATCCTCATCCTCATCCTCATCCTCATCCTCCTCAACATCATCATCCTCCACATCATCATCCTCCACCTCCTCTTCCGCAACATCATCCTTCTCCACCTCATCTTCCGCAACATTATCATCCTCAACATCATCCTCCGCAACATTTTCCTCCTCATCCTCATCCTCCTCATCCTCATCCTCCTCATCCTCATCCTCATCATGATCATCGTCATCGTCATCGTCATCATCATCATCATCATCATCATACATTCTCATACATTATCCTCCCACTCCCCCACACTGTTTGGGGTCTCTTGCCGGGATAATAAACAACGCAGCACTGTGGCACCCCCAGCGGTCAGTTCTCACTGATCCATACGGTGACTGGCACTGTGGCCGATTTCAGCTCCAAGCTGATCCGAGTTTGCACTTCGTTTAGATCCGCCACTGCGAGTACTCCTGGAGTCACTTCTCTTGCATCAGCAGGAGGAATCACTGTGGATTTTCAGGGCTGCTTGAAGTTTGACACTGTGTCACAGAATTCGAAGACTCTACTGTTGAATCCTCTTATTGCTTCATCGAGGGCTGGTGCTTTGCCAAAAAAGAGAGCCATCCACACCCTTAATTCCCACGACTGTGGCAACAAAAATTAAGTCATGAACTGTGCCTGCAACACAACATGATGTGCCTGTCTGGTCCAAGTTGGTCACCAAGTTCCCCCAATGAAATCATGCCATTCGCATCACTGGCATTGGGCTCCTCTTGCTGCCTGCACGCTGTTCCTGCCTTGGGCGCGTAGGACTTAAAGGAAATAAGGTTTTGCTAGAATTGACGCTGTGTTGTCTTCCCGTCGAATGCAAACAAAGTTATTCTAGGCATCAAGTGAATACGAAACTAACATTCAACAATGTCGTTATCAATACATATATATATATATATATGAATAATGTTTGACTTGAAAAAATAAGGAACAAAGCCGTCACAAAGCTCCCCAAACCCCTGTGTTGCCAGGCAACTCAGGAGTTTCCAGTCTCGATGGAGTGTTTGGTCGGCTTCCTCCGTTGCCTTGGGCCCAGATCTGGAAGAGATGTGTATCGTAATCCCAGCTGCACACCTTGCCACTTGGCCATACTTTTAGGCCACCGAGCTGTTGATGTCCTCAGAAGGGCTTTGGATGCGGTTGGGGCTCAAGCGGCAGCAAAGGGTTCTAAGTTGACACCGTGAGGCCATGAATCATCGGAATCGAAATTCATCATGAGTTGATGATTGGATTGCTGTCAGCAATCGGGACATACTTCCGGCAACGCAATGGGAATAGTGACACCCAGTCCACAGTAACCGGTCATTCAGGGAAATGAGCCGAAAGACAAATGGTGGCGTTCACGAAAGGTAAATAAGTATTGCTAAGCCTGCTAAGCTTTCCCATAGAAGGAAGGTACTGAATCCTCTCAACTGCACATGAATGACACCAATCTCAGTGACATGGTATGATCAAAGAAAAAGTGGAAGGCTGAAATCAAATCCCCTAGTCCTCTGCTCATCTACTCGTCTACTCCTCTACCGATTCCCACTGGGCACGCCCAACGCCAAGTAGACTCGGCATCGTTTTGCCTGAGAATAGATCATCTGAGTGGATCATCTCGGACCAACGACCAAAATGCATCAAAATGGGACATGTGTTGACAATTACCGCGCCATTTTGTTTATGTAAACCTTTGTTGGCAAAGATCCACAGTTTCATTTGTTCATATCCCCATCGGATGTTGGTTTGTCTTGTAAACTCCTTCGCCTAACATCCAATACCCGCCAGCAACCCTGGTTCAACATGTTCCTCAATTTTGGGGGGCTAATAAGATGAGGGCCGCATTGTTTGTATCCACTATATTTCATCGTCAGGGTGAGAGATCACCCCCATTTCTTGCGACGTGCACCCACTGAAACATCCCATGACAAGGGGCTCATTGACAGCTTGCTACTGCTCCGGGAGGACCCAGACTGCCCAGACCTGCGGGGGCACTCTTTTGCGAAGCGCAGAAGGTCATGGGCAAATGCATGGTCATGCAAACATCTTATTTGTAGTTCAATATCCAAGAATTTCAGTCGGAGATTTTTTTGACTTTGCATCTTTTCCTAAAACCTTCGAATTATGTACGACATCCGGCCGAAAAGGGACTATGGAATGATGTTGAAAAGCACATCAAAGGACTGTCTCTGTAGACAGTAGAATCTTCCATCCATGCAATACAGCACGTTTGATTCCTCAAGAGACCAAATTTGAGTTGCGATTGGTTGCTCACTGATCCCACTGGTTCCCAGTTGCTGAGGGGAGTCCCATGTCCATCCCATGTCCATCCCATGTCCATCCCATGTCCATCCCATGTCCATCCCATGTCCATCATGTCCATCATGTCCATCCCATGTCCATCCACAGCCACTTTTTTTCAACCAGCGCTGCCCAATCAGGCGCTGCTGGAGTTGGCCTTGAAACCACAAGGAGCCGACCTATTCCCAAGATCTATGGCTATGGACCAAGACCAAAGGGTAGCATGGTGAAATGTGGTAGAATCAAATTGGCTGGGAAATGAAGGCTGATTCATGCCCCAAAAAAAGGATATTGCAGGTATTGAATACCAGACGTTGACCTGCCTCTGTATATCAATACCATTCAATACCATTCAATACCATTCAATACCATTCAATACCAATAGCATCATTGGCAGCATTGGCATCATTGGCATCAAGGAACCCTTGAGACTTGCCCTGACTGCATTCATACAGAAGTCCGACTTAGCCATCACGGCAGACTGTCTTGCTCCCGGTCTCAGGGCCATCTCGTCCACCGTTTGGCGGTCAAGTTCGATTATCGTGACGTTGTGGGCAGGGTGACCGAGTCACTGCAGAAATAGGTCAAATCCAGTCGGTTCCCAAAAAGATGATGATGCGGCGGCAATAGCTCGTCCCTTCCATTCCAGAATATGACTTCAGCCATTGTTGGTGAATGGTGCCTGAAGAAATGCCAATTACTTTCTGAAGAAGTAGCACTGTGGGCCACCCAAGTTCTCATGCTTGTTTGCAAGCATGTCGCTTTTTTGGCTTGCTGACATACAGGATTGCATAACTATAACTGGACGTGTTGTAGAATAATTAATTTCTATACGCGTGCACTTTGTGGATCTTGAATGACTTGAATGACAGAGTCAGACGCATCATGACAACAGTCAACCGGATGGTGTGATGCAAATGTTGGGTGTCCACGGAGCCCACACGGGCAAAAAGTGGAGACCCAGTGGATCACAGTTCTGTGTCAGCCCTGCGAAGTTCTTGGGACACCCAAATCTCTGGAAGTTAAGCCATGCGCAAGGGCCATGGCTATGTCCATGCTGTGCGGCGTGCGCTCTTGCGCTCACAGGATCGGAAAGTCCAGAGATGTCCAGCATTGGCTCCTGAGATCGTCCGGGATTGTTTTGTCACAGACATGCGGTTCCTTGCCCTGCTACCGATAGTGTCACTGGAAATTGGCCCGATCTGCTTATTTTCAACGGACCAAAGGTGTAAAAAGATAGATGATGGGATCGTGTGCATTATGATCTTGGGATCTGCATCTGACTTTCATGTGCTCAAACATTGTCCTTGTTCCTAGCGACATCCTAGATTCACCAAGTGCTTGGGCAAAATCGCCAATCAGCCCAGTGGACTGGTCACCTGGATGGATAAACATAAACCATGGATAACCATGGCTTTTCAGGGGGTACCTCATGTTTGGACAAACAAAATGTACAATAGCATGCAGCATGACCCTTGTCTCTCAAACCCACAGCACAACCCAAACCTCTACAGCTCCCCAGGCGTCCTTTGGATCAGCTGGAATACTCAACGAGCTGACGAGGCGAACGAGGCGAACGGGGCATGGGAACTGTGGAGCAAAGATGTTTCTTCTGCGTAAGGTCACAGGCCAAAACCATGGATGCTTCAGAATATCGATTCTCTGGATAAGTGCAAAATTCCAAAACCCACAGATCCTCCTTCATGCATTAGAACGAAACTAGGACACACCTTGATAGGAAATGGAGACTACAATTGCAGAAAAACTTTGTTCCTGCAGCAATAACAATTCATACTTCTTTGTGTTCTTGCTCTTGTTGGGGTCGATACCTGTACCTGCGATTGTTGTTCAGTTGTTGCTCTCACTGCTCTCACTAGCGTTCTTGCTGCCCTTGTTCAGAATCATATTATGGTGACCATGAGTTTCAAGGATTGCTTATAATATATACGTATATAATATCATATAATATTATGTAATATCATAAAATATATTTATATATATATAATTATATATTAATATTTTATGTATATATATATATGTATGAGGGACCTTTAGGTCATATTATGCATATGCTGGCTGCTCGAGACTTCATAGATTTAAAAGATTTACAAGAATCAAAAGAATTGAAATAATTAAAAGATTTGACAGATTTAAATATTTAATTCTTTTAAATCTTTTAATTCCCCAGAGCTTTAAAAGATTTAAAAGATTTAAATATTTAATTCTTTTAAATCTTTTAATTCCCCAGAGCTTTAAAAGATTTAAAAGATTTAAATCCCAAGAGGTCCCCAGAATCTCACGTCCTTTGGGGATTCAAAATATTTAAAAGAATGAAAAGATTTAAAGGATTTAAAAGATTTAAATATTTAATTCTTTTAAATCTTTTAATTCCCCAGAGCTTTAAAAGATTTAAAAGATTTAAAAGATTTAAATATTTAATTCGCTTAAATCTTTTAATTCCCCAGAGCTTTAAAAGATTTAAAAGATTTAAATATTTAATTCTTTTAAATCTTTTAATTCCCCAGAGCTTTAAAAGATTTAAAAGATTTAAATCCCAAGAGGTCCCCAGAATCTCACGTCCTTTGGGGATTTAAAATATTTAAAAGAATGAAAAGATTTAAAAGATTTAAAAAAATTAAAGGATTTAAATATTTAATTCTTTTAAATCTTTTAATTCCCCAGAGCTTTAAAAGATTTAAAAGATTTAAATATTTAATTCTTTTAAATCTTTTAATTCTTCAGAGCTTTAAAAGATTTAAAAGATTTAAATATTTAATTATTTTTAAATCTTTTAATTCTTTTAAATCTTTTAATTCTTTTAAATCTTTGAAGTCTCCAGGAATCCTCCAACAATAGGGTCAGCTCACGATTTAAATCTTTTAAATCTTTTAATTCCCCAGAGCTTTAAAAGATTTAAAAGATTTAAAATATTTAATTCTTTTAAATCTTTTAATTCCCCAGAGCTTTAAAAGATTTAAAAGATTTAAATATTTAATTCTTTTAAATCTTTTAATTCCCCAGAGCTTTAAAAGATTTAAATATTTAATTCTTTTAAATCTTTTAAAGCTCTGGTGAATTAAAAGATTTAAAAGATTTAAATATTTAATTCTTTGAAATCTTTTAATTCTCCAGAGCTTTAAAAGATTTAAAAGATTTAAATCCCAAGAGGTCCCAAGAATCTCACATCCTTTGGGGATTTAAAATATTTAAAAGAATTAAAATATTTAAAAGATTTAAAAGATTTAAAAGATTTAAATATTTAATTCTTTTAAATCTTTTAATTCCTCAGAGCTTTAAAAGATTTAAAAGATTTAAATATTTAATTCTTTTAAATCTTTTAATTCCCCAGAGCTTTAAAAGATTTAAAAGATTTAAATATTTAATTCTTTTAAATCTTTTAATTCCCCAGAGCTTTAAAAGATTTAAAAGATTTAAATCCCAAGAGGTCCCCAGAATCTCACGTCCTTTGGGGATTTAAAATGATTTAAAAGATTTAAAAGATTTAAAAGATTCAAAAGATTTAAAAGATTTAAATATTTAATTCTTTTAAATCTTTTAATTCCTCAGAGCTTTAAACGATTTAAAAGATTTAAACATTTAATTCTTTTAAATCTTTTAATTCCCCAGAGCTTTAAAAGATTTAAAAGATTTAAATATTTAATTCTTTTAAATCTTTTAATTCCCCAGAGCTTTAAAAGATTTAAACGATTTAAATATTTAATTCTTTTAAATCTTTTAATTCTTTTAAATCTTTTTAATCTTTTAAGTCTTTGAAGTCTCCAGGAATCCTCCAACAATAGGGTCAGCTCACGATTTAAATCGTTTAAATCTTTTAATTCTCCAGAGCTTTAAAAGATTTAAAAGATTTAAATATTTAAATCTTTTAATTCCCCAGAGCTTTAAAAGATTTAAAAGATTTAAATCCCAAGAGGTCCCCGGAATCTCACGTCCTTTGGGGATTTAAAATATTTAAAAGAATTAAAAGATTTAAAAGATTTAAATATTTAATTCTTTTAAATCTTTTAATTCCTCAGAGCTTTAAAAGATTTAAAAGATTTAAATATTTAATTCTTTTAAATCTTTTAATTCCCCAGAGCTTTAAACGATTTAAAAGATTTATATATTTAATTCTTTTAAATCGTTTAATTCTTTTAAATCTTTTAATTCTTTTAAATCTTTGAAGTCTCCAGGAATCCTCCAACAATAGGGTCAGCTCACGATTTAAATCTTTTAAATCTTTTAATTCCCCAGAGCTTTAAAAGATTTAAAAGATTTAAATATTTAATTCTTTTAAATCTTTTAATTCCCCAGAGCTTTAAAAGATTTAAAAGATTTAAATATTTAATTCTTTTAAATCTTTTAATTCCCCAGAGCTTTAAAAGATTTAAAAGATTTAAATATTGAATTCTTTTAAATCTTCTAATTCTCCAGAGCTTTCAAAGATTTAAAAGATTTAAATCCCAAGAGGTCCCCAGAATCTCACGTCCTTTGGGGATTCAAAATATTTAAAAGAATTAAAAGATTTAAAAGATTTAAATATTTAATTCTTTTAAATCTTTTAATTCCTCAGAGCTTTAAAAGATTTAAAAGATTTAAATATTTAATTCTTTTAAATCTTTTAATTCCCCAGAGCTTTAAAAGATTTAAAAGATTTAAATATTTAATTCTTTTAAATCTTTTAATATTCTTTCTTTTAAATCTTTTAAATCTTTAAGTCTCCAGGAATCCCCAACAATAGGGTCAGCTCACGATTTAAATCTTTTAAATCTTTTAATTCCCCAGAGCTTTAAAAGATTTAAAAGATTTAAAAGTTTCAAATATTTAATTCTTTTAAATCTTTAATTCCTCAGAGCTTTAAAAGATTTAAAAGATTTAAATATTTAATTCTTTTAAATCTTTTAATTCCTCAGAGCTTTAAAAGATTTAAAAGATTTAAATTCTTGAATTCTTTTATCTTTTAATGCTCCAGAGCTTTAAAAAGAATTTAAAAGAGTTAAATCCAAGAGGTCCCCAGAATCTCACGGCCTTTGGGGATTTAAAATATTTAAAAGATTTCAATATTTAATTCTTTTAAATCTTTTAATTCCTCAGAGCTTTAAAAGATTTAAAAGATTTAAATATTTAATTCTTTTAAATCTTTTAATTCCCCAGAGCTCTAAAAGATTTCAAAGATTTAAGTATTTAATTCTTTTAAATCTTTTAATTCCTCAAAGCTTTAAAAGATTTAAAAGATTTAAATATTTAATTCCTTTAAATCTTTTAATTCTTTTAAATCTTTTTATTCTTCTAAATCTTTGAAGTCTCCAGGAATCCTCCAACAATAGGGTCAGCTCACGATTTAAATCTTTTAAATCTTTTAATTCCCCAGAGCTTGAAAAGATTTAAAAGTTTCAAATATTTAATTCTTTTAAATCTTTAATTCCTCAGAGCTTTAAAAGATTTAAAAGATTTAAATACCAAGGAGGTCCCCAGAATCCACGTACTTTGGGGATTTAAAAGATTTAAAAAGATTTAAAAATTTAAAAGATTTAAATATTTAATTCTTTTAAATCTTTTAATTCCTCAGAGCTTTAAAAGATTTAAAAGATTTAAATATTTAATTCTTTTAAATCTTTTAATTCACCAGAGCTTTAAAAGATTTAAAAGATTTAAATATTTAATTCTTTTAAATCTTTTAATTCCCCAGAGCTTTAAAAGATTTAAAAGATTTAAATATTTAATTCTTTTAAATCTTTTAATTCTCCAGAGCTTTAAAAGATTTAAAAGATTTAAATATTTAATTCTTTTAAATCTTTTAATTCCCAGAGCTTTAAAAGATTTGATTAAATATTAATTCTTTTAAATCGTTTCTTCTTTAAATCTTTTAAATCTTTGAAGTCTCCAGGAATCCTCCAACAATAGGGTCAGCTCACGTTAATCTTTAAATCTTTTAATTCCCAGAGCTTTAAAAGATTTAAAAGATTTAAATATTTAATTCTTTTAAATCTTTTAATTCCCCAGAGCTTTAAAAGATTTAAAAGATTTAAATCCCAAGAGGTCCCAGAATCTCACGTCCTTTGGGGATTTAAAATATTTAAAAGAATTAAAAGATTTAAAATATTTAAAAGATTTAAAAGATTTAAATATTTAATTCTTTTAAATCTTTTAATTCCTCAGACCTTTAAAAGATTTAAAAGATTTAAAAGATTTAATTCGTTTAAATCTTTTAATTCCCCAGAGCTTTAAAAGATTTAAAAAATTTAAATATTTAATTCTTTTAAATCTTTTAATTCCTCAGAGCTTTAAAAGATTTAAAAGATTTAAATATTTAATTCTTTTAAATCTTTTAATTCCCCAGAGCTTTAAAAGATTTAAAAGATTTAAATATTTAATTCTTTTAAATCTTTTAATTCTTCAGAGCTTTAAAAAATTTAAAAGATTTACATATTTAATTCTTTTAAATCTTTTAATTCTTTTAAATCTTTTAATTCTTTTAAATCTTTGAAGTCTCCAGGAATCCTCCAACAATATGGTCAGCTCACGATTTAAATCTTTTAAATCTTTTAATTCTCCAGAGCTTTAAAAGATTTAAAAGATTTAAATATTTAATTCTTTTAAATCTTTTAATTCCCCAGAGCTTTAACAGATTTAAAAGATTTAAAAGATTTAATTCTTTTAAATCTTTTAATTCCCCAGAGCTTTAAAAAGTTTAAAAGATTTAAATATTTAATTCTTTTAAATCTTTTAATTCTTTTAAATCTTTTAAATCTTTTAAATCTTTGAAGTCTCCAGGAATCCTCCAACAATAGGGTCAGCTCACGATTTAAATCTTTTAAATCTTTTAATTCTTTTAAAGCTCTGGGGAATTAAAAGATTTAAAAGATTTAAATATTTAAATCTTTTAAATCTTTTAATTCTTTTAAATCTTTGAAGTCTCCAGGAATCCTCCAACAATAGGGTCAGCTCACGATTTAAATCTTTTAAATCTTTTAATTCCCCAGAACTTTAACAGATTTAAAAGATTTCAAATATTGGGGCCAATGTGCAGACAATTTGTTGCAATGATGGAGTATGAGTGGGCGTGTTTTATTTTTTCAAGTTTTGATTTTGGTATTCTCAAAATGCATATTTATTGTGACCTCAGTGCATTTTTCATCATTTATCCCTTCAAATCTCAAAGATATACAAAACTTATGGAAGTCTCCTAAATTAGTAATTTGACCTACGACCAAATTCACTAATGTTTGATTAAATTTAGGGCAACCATTTACTAGTGCATTTGTTGATAACCTAAATATACTTACCTTACCTACGTAAATTAACTTACTACTTTTATACCTATTCTTTTAAGCGTTTATTGTTTGAATGAACATATGTCACATATCTGTTTTCTGTTTTTCTTTGCAACTGGGTATGGTGCAGAATTTGTATCAATGTTGATGTGGTTTGCGCTTTTTTTTTGCTCGTGTTTATTGCATTTGCATGCGTGTATTGATTGCTCATGTAAGGTTTGCCGAGTGGGTTTACTTGTGAGAAAAGCTGTGCGAACGGATTAGGGGTTTGTTTCCTTCTTTTGAACAACAACTTCTTAAATCTTCAATCATTTGAACCTGTTACCTATGTGACCTTCTTCCTTCTGATGATTCACTGTGCTACCTGTGACTGTACTTGAGTTGCTTCTGATGATGCATGTTACTTATGCATGAAGATTGTGGAAAAAGAAGCTGAAACCAATGATTTTTGTTGAAGGGTATTTCTGTCCACCTACCTTGTTTTTGATTGCTGTTGGTTTTGAGTTGGTTGCCATGTTGGCCGTATAAGGGCAAGGGCCCATTTTTGATCAATCAGCTTGTGAAATCCCAAAAAGTTGTTTAGTCAGCTGGCATAGAAGTCGTCATTTGGTGCTGCTGTTAGTGAAATGTTTACTTGAGGTCATTACTTGAGTATCTTGTTTGAACTGTTTTTTTGAAAAAATGTGAGTATTAACTTAACACATGTTTCCCTTCACTGAGATGTATCTGAAATACGTTCATTTAAGTGATAGTTTTAATCACTCCTTGCCTGAGATGATGTATCTCTGATGACTGCAAGTTGTCTGGTGTGTTGCCACTTTGTTACACAATTGGAAATGGTGTTTCAACTTGTTCTCGGCTAATCATGAGTTGAATATCCCATGGATATATGTTGTATATGCTATGAATGTCTGCTGATTTTTGTCCTGAATTCAATTTGGATATGTCTCAGGGTGAGGTGTTCTTTTTGGCCCCCAAAATATCACTTTGAAGAGCAAAAAAGGACACCTCATTTTGAGACATCGCTATATGTAGAAATTTCCTTCTTCACAAGAAACTTCGAGTCAAGGCTCTATCACTTTCTATTTTTTGTCATTTTGATGAAGTTATTTTGAACTTTTGATGAGCAATAGAAGAAAAAATATTGTGCAGTTCATATGCAGCTGGTATGCTGTTTTGAAAACGTCATAATTATCATTTTGCAAAAAGGTATGGTTTTTGGTTGAAAATAAAAAACATCAAACTGCCTGCATAAGAAGTTCAGAAAAAAAACATGGAAGAAATCCGAAGGCAAACAAACGTTAGCTATATCTTGGGAAAATTTTATATACGTTACGAAGTGGAACTCCTCGTTGAACATACCCACAAGAATCCAACATAATTTTCACAAGTAATTCAGAATTCATTTGTTCACCGTTCTTTTCAATCTGCACCAGAAATGATCAAAATAAACGATTGACTTAGTGTCATGCAAATGCATGCAAAAAAGAAGCAATGCCACAAGTAATCATTTGGCCTTGGCAGTTGTCCACAAATAGAGCATATGGGCTAAAGACGTAACAAGTTCAATAAATGACATGCTGAATACACGAGTATCAGTTTACTATACAAAAAAATAGTACAAGTGATGATGCCTCAACATAGGGGTGCCCCAAAGCTTTAAATCCCAATTGAAGAATGTACACGTTGGGGCACCCCTATTTTTTGACAAGTATATATTTGCATATTCATATACTTACATTTTTCTTTTCGGTATGGACAAGATACGAACAACATAGACCTTCAATATCATACCAAATCAAACACAAAGTGTATAACCACGAACATGCAAAGGATCACTGACATAGCTCCTGCAACGATTGACGAACAACACAGACCTAACAAAGCCCAGGCAGATTCACCAAACATTAAATGTTCATTCAGACTACTAAAACTAAAACAGATGTGGAGAAATAAATGCAAAATCCATACAAAAAACACACACATAGGCTTTCATGTGGACTTGTCAAGAGGCAAAATATGTGGGAAACCACTAACATACCATTAACATATATAGATCATGGAGAGAGCGCTGCGAGTTACAAAACCACAAACACCACCAACAACTCACATAGATATTGAGTTTCAAACAGAAAGAAACACATAGGAGGACTAAAATAGATGTTGGAGCATGCAAGCCTGATGTGAGCCTGACCTCCCAGAAAACAGACGAGCTGGACTGAACAATGCTGTGCAATATTGAACCGCATCAGGTTGAAAATAGTAACAAATGCTGTTTATTGTTGTTTGTAAATAGTTCAAAACAACCCGATTCTTACATACACCATTTTACCTCGCACAAACCTGTAGTCGTAACTCCAAATGACAAATGTTGTTTTTCTCGGAGGTTTCCGTTCAGGCCCTATATGTTTCCAACCCAAACCCTTGAGTATCGCCAACTTAGCGTTCTTCTTCCCATGTTTGGGTCATCATTTAAGTCGAATTTTGGTGGGAAGAATGTTGCCCATGTGTGTTTTTTGAAATGCCTTGAGGGGCGATGGTTTCCGGAGTTCTAGTTTTTTTCGAGATGATTTTTATACAAATAAAAAACATCTATAAGAATATCGCTAAATAGGTTTTTGCTATATGCAAAAAGTTCATCCGTAAACCGAAATCAGCTCAATGGCCTTAGTAATATTAAGTTCACTTCTTTTTTTTGCCCTCCTCCACTCCCTCTTCCCAGTTCTGAATTCAATTCCTCTTCCCTATTCCTTTTGCCTTTTCATTTTCACTTCTTACTTCCTTTCCTTTCTTGCCCTTGTCCTTTTATTCATTTTCCGCGGAACGGTCTGACAAATATGCCGCATGCACTGCACAATTCTTACAATAATTTACTTGTCATGTTCCTTTGTATTTTACTTATCCTTGGCATGTCCAATGTTCATTTTCCTGTTCCACATTGTGTGTGTGTGTTCCATTTTCATCTTCATGTTTCCGCTTTGTAATCTCATTCCTTCTGGTGAAGACGAGGACCAAGAACAGATTCGAAAGAATAGGAGCATGAGCAAGGAAAATGAAGAGGGCGAGGACAAAGAGGAAGAGAGAGGAGGACAAGGAAAGGGAATAGAACAGCGGAAAAGAACAAGTAGGAGGCAATTGGAACAAGAAGTGCAAAAGGAAAAAGAAAAGAGATAACAAAATTTAAAAGGAAGTTGCAACGGTTGAAATGAGGAGACAGAGGAAGAGAGGTTATATAATGTGTATAGTCTGCATCACACGCGGGAGTACCCATTTTGCCGCCGTGCCATTGCCCGTTCACCTTGGCCAAGGAAGGGCAGAGAGGCGACAAGGAAGTAGAGCAAGACAGGGAAGAGAAAAACATGAAACAAAGAGGAAGAAAGAACAAGGGATAGAATAACAAAGAAGAGACGGAAGATGAACACGGAAACAAGTGCAAGGTGAAAAACACACAACAACATAGGACGAAGGTGCAAGCTGGCACGTATCCTGTTCTCTCAAGTATAAGGCACGTATCCTGTATCCTACATGAAGGGGCCCGGGATTGTTCCGCCTTTTCAATTTTGGACAGGGACGAGGTCGAGTTGATACTATGTATAGTGTGTATCGTACATGAAAATCATTGAAAATCTCTTTTGGGACTGCTGGAGGTCTTGTAAGTCTTCGAAAAAGGTGGAAAGGCAAAAGTCCAAGAGGCACGGAAGAGCCACAAAAAGAGGAACATTGTGAAATGAAGGGGACAAAGGCAAAGGGAGTAGAAGAAAAAAATGATGAACATGAAAAGGAAGAGCGAAAGGACGAAGGAAAAGGAGCGGACAAAAAGTGAAAAGGCGGAAGAACAAGAAGGAGGTCAGGAAGGAAGCGGTTTTATAGACATTGTATAAACTTTGTTCAGCTTGAATCGGACATGAATCATGACATGAAGGAGTTCTTTTTGGCACGGTTGGAGTGCCACATCAGTCTCGGAAATGGACCGGCAAACAAAAACAGAACAGGGGACTGTCGGAGTGCTACTTTCTGCATACATGACTTAGTTTCAAAACCTCAAAATATTTAATTCTAATCACCAATCACACATGAATTAACTTGTGAAACCTTATCCTATATTAAACACACACACCAAAAAAAACTATGTCCCAGCCACTTATGGACCCCCGTTGAGTGTTTTTTGTGTTTTGAGTCTTGAGTTTTTCTTTGTGTGTGTGTGTGTTTTGTTCTCTCCAGGCCTTTTGCAACTTCTGCCCCAACTTGTCAAAAGACAAAACAAAAGAAGGCAATGGAGGTCCATGAGTGGTTTGGACATAGGGTCATAGGGTTGTTTTTTGGTTTAGTTTTTGTTTGGTTTTAGGGACGTTTTTACTAATATTACCAAAGGACAGGAGCCATTGTCCATGTCTGCTCAGCCGCGCCTCATGGACATCATCCAGGTGCGCATTGTTTGCTGATTTTCTCATGGTTTGGACACCTTCCCAGAAAGTTACTTGAAACCATGGGAGGAAATACAGCACAGCCAAGACTTGAAAATAGAATCAGCAAACAAATTTCAGCATGTTTTTTTCAAAGCAAAATCCTTCAATACATGCCTTGTGCAGCAATATGTGTTCAAAGAATATGACATGTCTTGCATAAAGTCACATCATTACGTGCATAAAGCGGCATCATTTTGCACAGTCCTCTTAAAAAGGGAGTGTAGTGTAGTTTTTCTTTGAAAGGAATCTCAAGTCATGTTCAAAGCGACAGCTTATCAAAGTTCTCTTAAAGAGGTAAAGGAATCTATGGAAGAAGGACAGCAGCATTTCAGAATTGAATCTTTTGAGTACCTATTCTTAATAATCATTGTATTCCTTAAGAAAGTGTTGGTGCGGGTATGCTAAAAAGTTGCCTTGATAAGGCTGTGAACCATTTGATTGAAAAACAGGCAATAATATGAAGAAAAACGTTACTATGAAGTAGAAGTGTACCTATAATATGTTTAGAAAGAGACCGGTAATGACTACAACGTATGAAATATGGCCTTTCATATGGGTGAAACAACCGAAAAATACAAGCACCATTATTTAAAAAAAAACACGTTACAAACCAATGTCATGCAGAAAAATGGGAGCGAGGCTTAACTTCATTGGCACATATTGCATTTGTTCACATATTGTATTTCTGCAAGAATATTGTTTTTTGTTTCAGGGATTATCTTGTCTTCAAAGCAATTAATTATTTCATATAAAGAAGTGAAGTTTTTCCTTTAAAAGCACATATCATGCAGAAAAATGAAAATGAGGCTTACCATTGAAGGATATACTGCATCTTTCCACACATTACAGTTTTCTTTCAAGAATATCGTTTATTTATTTAAGGGAATATATGTCTTGTCTTCAGGGCAGGCTGCAACCTGGAAGCAGTATGTTCCTTCAAAAGTAATCGAGTTCGACCAAGGATTGCTGCAATGTGCATCGACCATTGCTCCTTTTGACAGCAATACTGAATGCTTAACTTAATACTACAATGTTTTGGAAGACTGCACTTCTACAGAAACGAACAATGCATGTTTTGGGAAACCTCTATATTTCGTAGGGATACTACTTCTTGAAAGAAGTATTGCATTGCCTTGGACGAAAAATGCAGCTTATGAATGAAAGATAAATATAGTGTGAAACGAAGACATCGCTTCTGCCAAAGTAGCACTATATTTTTACATGAATGCCTCATAATTTGCAAGGGTGATTAAAGGGTTGCATTTGCAACTGTTTCAAAATAGTTTAGCTTGCTAGATCTTACTAGGGTGTGGCAGTCTCTCACATTGTCTCCCTCCCATCGGCCATTGTAGTGTTTACATGTTTTTACTGTTTTTTTGGTTGGTGGCGTCTTCATTTGGATGAACATTTTGGCAGAGACATTAGGCATGCTGATGTTTATGAACAATTAGCACCAACAACTTGCTGTAAAACTAACAAAAAAATGCACTCCCCCAGTCCCCCGCTCTCAAAAAAAGAGGACATGGAAGATGCAGAGAAAGAACAAAGTCAAACATGAAAAGGACAAGGAAGAAGAGCAGGAAGAGAACAAGGAACGTTAGTAAAAAGAGGAAAAGAAATTATCAAGAGGAAGGAATATGACAAATGAACAAGGAAGAGGAACATGGAAGAAAACACAGGACAAGAACGAGGAAGAGGAATAAGAAGAGGGAACCAAACAAGGGAAAACAAATTAATTACTTTACTTCGAGGGATCCCCAGCATGACATTGTTTTGTCATAATTAATGATATCTCAGTAATATCTCATCTATAAATATATATATAGTATATATGGCATATATTTTCTGACATTCTATTCTGGCATTCTTTCTGACATTCTTTTGGCATTCTATTTGGCATCTATTCTGACGTCCTATTTGGCATCCTCTCTGGCATCTATTCTGACATTCTTTTCATTTCTGGCATTCTTTCTGATAATGTATTTGGCATCTATTCCGACATTCTTTCCGGCATCTCTTCTGGCACTTTATCTGGCATTCTATCTGACATCCTTTCTGGCATATGTATCTGGAATATCTTCCGAAATTCTTTCTGGCATTTTATCTGGCATTATATCTTCGGAGTTTCTTCGTGGTTGAGGTCCAGGTGGGAACGCTCTAATCCGGAGCTTGCGGTGGAGGTCCGGCGGGGAACGCTCTGATCCGGAGGTTGCTGTTGGGGTCCGGCGCACGACGGAGGAGGAAGGAGGAGGAAGGAGGAGGAAGGAGGAAGGCGGGCTGGCTAACATAAAATCTAACAACCCGCACCTGACAAGTGGGGAAAACGGACAGAACAAACATGAAACAAACAGAACAAGAAGAAACAGCAGTTACAGAAGCTGCGACAAGAGAATCAGTATGTAGGGTAACTTAGTCGTCACTTCTCTGTGGCAGGTAGATGCAGAAAAAAGATTATGAGCACTTCGATTATTAATCATCTTACTTGATTTCAGGACATAAATTTAGCAGCAGCAAAATCAACACTTATTAGTAGAAACCAGGTCTATTTACAATGTATTTTACCTCCTCGAGTACATCTGCAATGGTTAATACATTCCCAGGGCGCTGTCATGCACATGCCTGTAAATAAACCGAATGTAAATTGTACATATGATAGTTCTCACGGAACGGACGAAATATACCCCAAAGGTCCCCCCCACATATATATATACATATATATATCACCAGTAGAATAAATAGGCAATATTAGGCAATCATCTATATGTTGGGCAATTTTCCACGGCAAACGATTAAATGACCGGAGCGTGCCACGTATAATTTACGCCGCTTCACGGCAGGTCTTTGACGAACTTCCTTTGGTCGAACGTGCCTCGCCCAGCATCTGGAAATGGATGGTTGATGAAGGGGCCAGAAACATGTGGAAATCCCTTCTCCTATTATTAATATAATCTTTACTGCATATATCTATCATATATATATATATACATATACACTTAATTAGATCAGTTATTTCCATTATATATATATACTATTTGTGTCCCAGTGCCACAATCAGAGGCATTATCGCCCATCCTTCCTGGTTGAGGATGGGATGTTCCCCCAAAATGCTGAATGGCACAGGACGAGAGTACCAGAAGTCACAGAGTGCCTTGCTCCTTGGCGCGCAAGATGGCTGGAAAATCTCTTGTCAAGATACCCTCTGGTAAACTAACATAACTTAAGAGGTCCCTTGGCCTCTTTAAATGGTATTTATGTCAATTTGGCAGAACTGTTTCTAAAATTTCAAGGGCTATTTCTAAATGTGTTCAGGACCATTCCTAAAATATGTATATATATATATATATATGTATACCCTAATATGACTTATATAACTTTATATCACTAAATGAGATTCCCTACACACTGAGATATGATCACATCAGGCTGCGGCCTTTTTTTTTGCCCAACTGCGCATGGTAAATCCCACAGTGTTCACACTGTGGCAAGAAGCCAAAATGAGCCCACCATATCGAATTTACGGGATCTTTAGAAAGGAGTCATTTCCCTAACTGATTTTCAGAAATTCAAATTGAAGATGGCTGAATTTATTTCCCACTCAATTCATGGTGGTCTCCGCCTCCACCCTACATCTACACACCCCATTTTTTGGCTCTGTTGGCCTGACCATCCTTTTTCTCTTTTTTCTCAGTCTTCCGCTTCTTGGCAGCCACGGGTTTCTCCGTCTTCTCATCTTTGGAGGCTTTTTGAAGCCACTCATCCACCTTCCCAGCCAAGAGCTTTGGAAGATCCTGCTTCCCCATGCCAAAGCCGGCCATGTACTTGACAGCTGTGGCATAGAAGCCTGGGTGAGCTGACATGCCACCAGAACGTGGTCCCCAATGTATACAAATGTCAAATGGGGTGTGTTGTATGTGATGGTATGCAAATGAAAACACGAAGTGATGCACCCATACTGTGATGTCGCGCAAAAGTGATATCATATCACCAAGGTCGCATCAAACCATCAGATTTGTGCTTTTCACAAACTCCAACACGCGCTCGGCGCGCTCGTCCACAAAACTCAAACTGCCACGAGCGCGCCGAGCGCGCCAAGCGCGTGTTAGTGTTTCACGAAAAGCAAACAAGCCCAAACGCAAGTCTTAACTTCAAAGGATCATTGCAACATCCAAACTTGTCTCTGCCTCATGCTTTTTCTACAAACCCTAACGCGCGCTCGGCGCGCTCGTCCATACAGCTTAAAACCAAAACCTGAAACATTTACTGAGCAAAAGGAAAGTATTGCAGAGATGCTTTGAAGGTCAGGACATAATATTGCTTTACACCTGTTTTGCTTTTCCACAAACCCTAACACGCGCTCAGTGCGCTCGGCCAAAACAAACCCTAGCACGCGCTCAGCGCGCTCGGCCAAAACAAACCCTATAACATCCCTAACACGCGCTCAGCGCGCTCGTCCACAAACCCTAACCCCAAAACCCTAAGCTTTCTTGTTGCATATTTTACATAACTAGAGTGTTGCAAAGCTTGCTTTTTGCATATTTTACATAACTAGAGTGTTGCAAAGATCCTTTAAAAATCAAGCTTGCTCTTGGCTTTTTACTTTTTCAGAAACCCTAACGCGCGCTCGGCGCGCTCGACCACAAACCCTAAACCCAAACCCCTAAGCTTGCTTTTGCATATTCTGCATAATAAGCAGAATGTTCCAGAGATACTTTGTCGGTCAGAATGTGACTTGCTGTTGGTCTTGTGCATTTCACAAATTCCAACACGTGCTCGGCGCACTCGTCCAGGAGCGCGCGCCGAGCGCGCGCCGAGCGCGCCGAGCGCGCTGAGCGCGCCGAGCGTGCGCGTTAGTGTCTCACGAAAAGCAAACAAGCCCAAAAGCAAGTCTTAACTTCAAAGGATCATTGCAACATCCAAACTTGTCTCTGCCTCCTGCCTTCTACAAACCCTAAGGCGCGCTCGGCGCGCTCGGCGCGCTCGTCCATACAGCTGAAAACCAAAACCTGAAACATTTACTGAGCAAAAGGAAAGTATTGCAGAGATGCTTTGAAGGTCAGGACATAATATTGCTTTACACCTGTTTTGCCTTTCCACAAACCCTAACACGCGCTCGCGCGCTCGGCCAAAACAAACCCTAGCACGCGCTCAGCGCGCTCGGCCAAAACAAACCCTAACACGCGCATTGTGCCTGCTGGCAATCCTCTGAGTGACTGACGCGCCACATCAGTAAAGCACTGCTTCGTGATAGGGTCGCCAACAGACACCTAAGCAAGCGGTTTGTGTAAACTACACCATGATGGATGATGATGATGATGATGATGATGATGATGGCGGCAGTGATGATGAACAGGATGAACCTGGTGATGCTCATGTTGATGATCAAAATGATAACAGCAGTGCCACTGTTTCATTGCTCCTTGGGGGCTGGTGATTGCTGAATCAAAAGTTCATTGAAACATCTCGGAAACATGCGTTGTCAAGGCCCACAACTGGATTCTTTGTAAATGATGATTTGTTAAAGTATGTTATGCTATGCTCTCTTGTGCGAAGTCATCTTATGTTATGGTATCTTATGAAATTATGACTATTACTATTACTATTGCCATTACTATTGCCATTACTATTGCTATTACTATTACAGTATTACATGATAAATAACATGTTATGATTAATGTATGTTATATACAATGCTCTGATATGATGATGATATGATATGTGATGTGAGGTAGTGAGAAGCGGCTCTGAACGGTTCAGAGCTATCTATGGGAGGTTGTTTTAGAAATAGCGCTAAACGGCTCTAAGCGGTTCAGAGCTTTGTATAAAATCAAGTAAGAAATAGCGCCAAGCGGCTCTAAACGGTTTAGTTCTATTTCTAGTTATCGCCTGCCATTTTCCCAATTAGTCCAGAGCGGTTTAGAGCGGTTTAGAGCGGTTTCTAAATTTCATGGATTTTGGAACCGTGTTTGGGCAATGAGAGAAAGAACTAAACGGTTCAGAGCGGTTCAGAGCCATTCCTCGCAGATGTCTTTGAAACGGCTCTCAATGGTTTAGAGCGGCTTCTGGCACGTCCCAAAGTGCCTACATACAAAATACATCAAAAACATAAAATATAATATATAAAAATATAGTTTAAAAATATGAGAACAACAAACATAAATAATTCATCATCAATGGCTCAATGATTGATCAATAACAATAATTGAAAAAGTGAACTGACAACCGCTGCCAAGAAGACGGTTGAACCAAGCCACTTCAAGTGAAGCATGGTTCAGATCCAACGCTTCAATCTCTCGGCCATTGAGGCCGAGGCCAGACAAGTCATGGTGCTTTGAAAAAACCATTGGCCCATTTGCCTTCCCCATCCTCAAATCCCGTTTTATCTTCTTCGCCAAGCTCACAATTTCAGCTCGACGTGCACCATCCTGGCTGGTTGGGCTTTGGGAATGGTCTGGCTGGCTCGGCTAATGGTTGAGAAATCTTCCTGCTCTGATTTAGAAACAGTATTGTACTGGTTTGATTTTAGAAATAGTCCTGGACTGATTTAGAAATAGTCCTGGATTGATTTAGAATTAGTTTTGTTTCTTTTTTTCTTTTACGGCTTCACGGAAGACCCAACGGCCCAACGACGGACTTGGGACAGCCCAAGAAAAGCCCCATCATAAGAACCAACTAAAGGGTTAATGAGCAATCCAGGGCCATGCGGTCATGTGCCCAATATGTCATCATCCAAAAAGGTCACATGAACTGAACAAGAAAGGCTGACCTTTTGACTGGTGCCTCACAACAAATGATAGCTGGGTCATGGATCTTTGTTGCTGGCTGGCAATGACACTGGCAACTACATGGTTTACGATTGTTTCGCGGCCGTGGTAAAAATGTCCATGGTGTGAATAGAAAATAAGCACGCCGCTATAGCGAAACAATATTTTTGCACATCCAGCATGTGAAAATGCATCATTGTCGTTTCAGAAAACTACTTGTTTTATTTGCACTGTCATCATCATAATGAGCATCATCATCATCATCACCATCGTCATCATCATCATCATGATCATGATCATCATCATCATCATCACATCATCACATCATCATCATCATCAGCATCATCATCATCATCAGCATCCTCAACACCATATAGATCGTCAACATCACATAGATCGTCAGCAGCTGCAGCTAAGATATCTGGTTAACGTCTCCACCTACCCACCCGTAGCATCCACTTCATGTGCAATCATAACTACATGTTCTTAATCCCGATACAGCAGCGTAGCATGCACATGCATGGAAGGTTCCAGAGAACTTACAATAGCGTGGCACGACGTGTGAGTGGGAGGTAAAAGAGAACTTACAGTAACGTAGCATGACGTATTAGTGGAAAGTTCCAGAGAGCTTACAATAGCGTGGCATGACGCATGAGTGGAAAGTTCCAGAGAACTTACAATAGCGTGGCATGACGCATGAGTGGAAAGTTCGAGAGAACTTACAGTCGCGCAGCATGACGTATGCATGGAAGGTTCCAGAGAACGTACACCAACGTGGCATGACGCATGTGTCGAAAGTTCAAGCGAACTTGCAGTCGCGTAGCATGACGTATGCATGGAAGGTCCCAGAGAACTTACAATAGCGTGGCATGACGTATATACCGTATGTATGAGTGGAAAGTTCCAGAGAACTTACAGTAGCGTAGCATGACGCATGCATGGAAGGTTCCAGAGAACGTACAGTAGCCACAGAGAAGCATGTTCGTCCTCCGCAAGTTCACATGAACGTTAATACATGCCCCACCCCACCCCAGCCCACCCGTGCATATATTCACCTACCGGCAGCCACAGAGAAGCATTTTCTTTCTCCCCAAGTTCACATGAACGTTAATGCATGCCCCACCCCACCCCACCCCACCCCAACCCAACCCTTCAGTTGCGTTGCGTGCCACTTACAAGGAACGTTAACATGCCCCACCCCACCCCAACCCTTGAAATGCATTGAAAAAGTAAAAGAAAAACCACTTCCTGCCACGGCCGTGCAGCAGTCGGTGTCCAACTACATGGTCCTATGCTATGCGCACACAAGTGGATGGGCATGCCATGCCAGGTGAAAACAAGAAAAAATACAGTACAGTACATATCCAATCTTAGTGGGCCATAGCCCATAGCTCATTAACAGAAAGTAACAATAAGTAAAGGAAAGGATGGTACGGAATACAAAACCCGTCTGCCACTGCATTGTAACCCCGTATTCAGAAACATAGGAACTAAAAAAAAACATCATCACACAATCCTGATCGACACATTTCAAAGAGCACGCCTGAACGTCAGATCATCAACCACCAAGCAATTGCGTGAGAAAACGAGAATGAGTTGCAAGCAGTGAATGCCTACTGGACACAGTTATCTAAATATGATATGACTGTAATTTGAAATTCTATATACCCCAGGATCCTCCAGGATCTATGGATATCTTTGGGACTGATATTTGATTCTCAGATTGCAGGTTTGCTGGAGTACGATGCTTGATCTTATGGTTTAATGCCAAATTGTCCTTGCTGTTTCCAACTCGATCCACTCCAGATCAATCTTTGCGAATTTGATCACACACTTGAAATTTGTTTGCTTTCCTTTTTTTGGATTGCATCCAAGTATTTTTTGTTCTTTAATTCGAGCCACACGCATTTTTTTCTCAGCGCACCTGTCATCGCGCATGTTCTCACCGATCCATCCATATTCAGAGTGGCCAGCACTGACTCTTCAAGTCTGTGTTTGTGAACAAGACCCGCTTTTCAATCAGAAGCTCAATGAGCTCATGCAGATCTTTGTTAGATTTTTGATCAAGTGTCAAAAACATCCCAGATCTCCAAAACACAGCCATGCTCCTTTTTGTAAGCTTATGGCCCATTGTGCAATCTAGGAGCCTGTTCACTCTGCATTGGAACAGCTCATGCGCGTGGCGTTTCACCGGGTCATTGGGATACCTTATCACGCAAAACACACCACACAAACGCATTTTTTTTGCACAGTGTTTCCGAGACAAAAAAGACGCGGGCTGCAGTGGTGGCCCAAAATCCTCCAACTCTAGTGCGAAAACGTGCCATGGTGGCTGTGTCTTAGGTGGCTGTGGAGGGCCTTCCACACGACGGCCTCAGTTTGCATACTTACATACACTCATATTGTTATCACTGCACCTGCCACAAGTACACTCACAGAGACACCATGCCTTATCGCCAGACCTGCCACACAAACATTGTTCTTGCCACACCTGCCACGCGCGCGCACCAACACTAATTTTTTTAACACATATTTTGGCCACACCTGCCACGCCCACAAGCACGCAACACTTCACATATATTCTTGCCACACCTGCCACACACAGAATCACATATGCTCATATATTTTGGCGGCGCCTGCCACGGAGAACCACAGACACGAAAAACGAAAACAAAACAAAAAAACAAAACAACAACTTCCACAAAGTTCGGAGCAACGCTTCTTTGGAGGCTCTTCCTTGCTCATTGCACCCATTGCTATTGATATGCACGGTTCAGTTTTTTGATCTTTGGAATTGCTGCGGTTCCGAGCGACATCCACCAAAAAATCCCAAACTTCGTTTGCAACACACATGGTTCTTGGAAAGCGGTTTTGTCACCATATTTTCCCGAAACCAAGACATTAAAAACAACAAAGGTGAATTTGCAATCTTGAAGCTTTTGTGATGTGCAAGTGGCCACATAAAATTACACTTTCTAGATTCTAGAACCAATGTGTTTTTTACAATTAGATTTAGATATTTTAGAAATAGCTCTATATATTTTAGAAATAGCACTTTATATGTTAGAAATAGCCTTGACATGGCCACAGACAAAGAGGCCAACCGATGTCTTAAAACATAACTATGGAAAATCACCATTTTTAGTGGGAAAATCCACTATAAATCACCATTTTCAATAGCTATGTTAAATTACCAGAGGGTAGATTCTGTGTGGATAGTTGTTTTTTCCATCTTTTTCTCTTGAGATTCTTACATATCTTACATATTGTCTCATTCAAATTCAGATTTCCCATAGCCAGCTTGCATTGCGAGAGTGTAATCATACAAGATAGAAGTGCTATTTGAAAAGAGCCCTGTCACTGCAATGATTCTTTTCAAAAGCCCGTGATCAAGACACTCTCCCATCCCCGCCCAAACTATACATACATACAAGGTGCCATTTTGGGTAAGGTCATTTTATGTACACGCCATTTTGTAAATCCTTCAGGTGGTGTTTTTCAATGCCAGGAAATGATGTGGCCTAGCATGGTCCGATGGGACATCGAGACATCGAGACACAGCTATTGGATATACGTGAATGAATACGTGTACAGATTTAATCATAGAGGCAGATACATGGTGTCATGGTGCATGCAGATTTCACATGTATTCTTCCATCTATCCAAGATTCTACAGCACATATACACAGTAGAGCACCTACATTTGCGCACACTATGTCACAGCTCACTAATTACCTACCTACATCTACCATCATCTACCTACAACATTTGATGCCATTAATTTTTGGGATCTAAGTCAACCAAATTGGTCCTGTCACCCAATTGGGGATAGACTTCGGATAGCATGAACGACTGATAAACCGTGATTGATCAACTAGGGGGTTTATAACTCCCCAAATAGTTTTTTTTGGATAAAACATCAACTAGGATATATTATGATAACTTGCTACGAAAATGGTACCAGCCCAAGCAAACAGTAAAGCGTCTGGGGTGCAGCAAGATCTGAGGTTGTCACGATCATCCAGTTGGGTCCCACCTGGTACAATAAAGATCTATAAATATCTAACCAGCACAGTAAACCAGGTTAGCCTCCTGTAAACATAGATGTGGACACCCACCATGACCATAGACATCATAGACCATTTTCCGAAAGGGCTTTCCACATAAATCCCACCATAGATGTGGACCTCCTGTATGTTTACCCGCAGGGTAGCCCTCCAAAATACTGCCGAGGACAGATGAGCAACGTGACATTGAGGTGCACAGCCTCTGCGATGACTGGAGATGCTGAAATTTGAGTATCTAAGGATGTGTCCCTATATACATATATAGATATAATATAATATATATATATATAATATATATATATAATATAATATATATATATATATGTATATATATATATACATACATAGATACACACACACATATATATATATATTTGCAATGTATATATGACGTACAAATGGGGCTTCCATATGATCATGCAGAACTTGTTCGGGAAATAGCAGATGGAATCCTTGGGTTTTTTGGTCCGGAATCCGCCGGAATCCGCTGTGAAGCCAACAAGAAAGAAACATCGGGATCCATGTCCCAATGGATTGGGAAAATCTCGGGAAAATCATGAGAAAATCACCGGTTAAACCGATTTTCCCATGGTTTTCCCATGGGTAAAACCCCATGGTTTTCCAATCCATTATCCATCCCTAGCAGGTGGCTTTTGCCACATCATGGATTTTCGAGATGGGCTGTGGTGTGGTGATCATCCTCAGTCACTTGTTGCGAACATGGGCCTTCGATTGGAGGCATGCTATGAAGGATAACATATATATAACCTCCCGGTCATCAAAGATATGGAAAATCTTCCACATATACATATATATATACACATATGCATATACTGATATACATATGCATATACACAAACATATACATTATTAATACATATATAAATAAATAGTGTTATGTGATGGGAAAATCATAGTACAGAATAGACGACAGGGTTTTCCGTTGCCATGTGTTTGATTATCATAGGGTACTCTATAACTGTGTTTCGTATGAATTCATGATTGTGATATGTTAAGTTTACTTGCGCACACACACACGCAAAAAGAATTCAAGGGTATCCAAGATTTGGATCATAATCTTCAACCTCTATAGAAGATCAAAAGTACCGGAAAACAAATTTCTTGGGTTCCATCATGGCCTCTTATAATGATCCGCCTCAAAACGAAGCTAAATATGGGATAGATAGTATGATATGTGTGTTTGTCCAGACTTGGAGACTGACAATCCAACAAACTTGTTTCTTCGTCGTTGTGCCCACCTTTTCAAACACAAACCCACATCAATATACATTATATAAATGATATAAATGGATTTAGAGAACCAAAGTTTTGGGGATTGGAAGAAAAATGAAAACTTCAAAGGTGGCACTGTTGTTTTTCCCATTTTTTCCCCGCATCCAGGACTTGCTTTGTTCCAATGTACCAAGGCGTTCTCACCGTGGCGTGGGAAATGGATGGACTGGACGCACCCATCTTTCTGCAGCACCTTGGTTGAGAGTAATATAGTGAAATAAAAACATAAAATAAATTGACTTGTTAGGACATGCTTTGCTTCCATGCTATATATGTTATGTTCCATTTCAATGTCTGCCCATTTAGAGTGTAGATTGCTAAAATGGAAGTTTTGTCTATGTGTGTGTGTATTCTGGTGTGCTTGAAGCTCGGTACCATGAGTCTGACTGAATGTTGCCCTTCTTTGGTCTCAGATATGGAGCGGGGGGTTTTTTGAGTCCCAATTCCAAGGGGTCAGTTTCCGGAAACTTCGATTACAGTAGAAGATTTTAGAAATTCCGCTTGGAAAATGCACTTGGAAATTCCAAGATTAGTTTCCAGATCACTATTGTCTAATCTTCGCCATGCTTAAGACTTTGTGAGTAAAGACATCCGCTTCCTGTCCTCAAGATTGATTTGGAATATGAACAAATTCGAATGAAATCACCATCCCTGAGTAGAGGGGTTTGTTCATTGCTCTTCACGTCCATGTCCCCAGAACTGGGGTGTTCCCTGGCTCACCTCAGCTTTCACTCTGTGCAGCCCACCAATTCAGAAATCAACATAATTGACAAACATTGACAATAACCCATGTATAGTTCACATTTCCCTAGAACCCCGTTGATGCTTCGCACTTGCCGTAGACGAAGGTTTTCACTCCAATGACCCTCCTTCCTCGATCCCTTTTTCGACCAGGTTTATGGAGAGTGCAGTCACCAGTTTCTTCCTCCTGGAGTGGTTGGTGCGCTTGAAGGCCCCCACCCCGATTTTTAGGGCAGGCTTGTGTCCAAGAATTGTGTCCAACAAGGTGTCACAAACCATTGAAATTACCATGAGAATCATTGAAATATAGAAAATATATGAAAATATTGTATGTTCATTGGGTTAAAGTTGATGTAGAAAATGCATGGTATGTTCACCACCATGGTTATTTCAGTTTAAAGTTTTTCTGTATGTGGCCATAACGGCCATATGATATAGTCAATGGATTGTCAATGGCCATTTCAGGAACCTAAATTGGAGGTATCTATAGGGATCTACCATATATCATTGGGGATTATGATATACCCTCTGGTTATGACTAACATAACGGAAAATGACAATTGTTTATGGGTAAATCCACTATAAATGGGCCATTTTCCATGGCTATGTTAAATAACCAGAGAGTAGCTGATATCTATTAGTCTTAAGTATTTAAGTGGTGGCTTTTCATCATTGAAAAAAAAGATGTGGCTTAGGGGACCACCGAAAGATGTGCCCCGCCGCAACGTTGTTGACCAACGCAGGTCATGGGGCTGCGATGGCTTTTAGATCCCATCATCATCTTCGATACCTTTATCGTGTCGCGGCCCACTTGGGGTTGTGGTTGATACATCTGGGTAAATTATAATTAACGACCTCACTGTTCTCCCGAGCCCTGGAATCATGGTATAAGAGGAATCAGCCCCAGTTAAGGCCTTATTTCAGGTTAGTGCAATATTATCATTTACCGAGATACAGCAAATGGGGAGTAAATAGAAACCAACTTATAACTGGGGAGGCACCACCCAGTCCACCCTGTACAGCAGATTGGACTCAGACTTCTTGACCCAGCTTGTGGGCTCATTCGTGCTCCTTTTTCAGCTATTCCCATATGCTGGTGTCGACGGTGTTGGTTCATATGCATACTACCAAAGTGAGTTTTTGAATGTTCATCCCAGATCCCATACACAGGTAGAATCAGGTAGAAACATGAAAGGGAGTGGAGGGGCAATGATAATTATTTGATTTTATTTGATGTTGATGCTGATTTCTTGCATTTTTGCGGCTCACTTGTCCTTGGGAATCTTGCAGATCAGATCTAGTCACAGCGAGAATCAATATCGCAAATCATGGGGCTTTGACAACAACAGTTTCCAGAATTGTTGGTATATTATCGCGAAACCAACATGACAAACTGTCAAACCCTAGTGGGTTCCACACCCTGACTGCCACTGGCATGGTGCCTCATGTCATGTTCCAGGCCATGTGAAAAACGGCCACCACGGTACAGGTGAGCCTCATGAGGGTCCGGTGAAGTGAACAGATTGCCAGCAGGACGATGTTGAGGTCTAGCAGAAGGAGGTTGACATCAAGTCTGAAGATTTACACCCAACTAGTAGTGACCTTCAAAAGGAGGATGTCTTACGACCAAGCGACTGGGAAAGCTCCCAGATTCTTGGACCACATGAGCAGGTTCAAGAATATGGTGCTGGACGGCCACTCAGAGCCACGACAACTGGCCAATATCCTGTGGAGGTTTGCGCGGTTGTCTCAGAGCAACAGTTGTTCAACCTGCTGGTGGCAGCACCAGCCATCGTGGTGGAGATCCCTCCTAAAATCAATGGAATGAATGCCATTGAATGCCCAAGATTTGTGCAGCTTGGGGGACCTTGTTGTTCTTCAGGATCCATCTCCTGCAGTAGCGCATTTCCTTGCAGCTGGCAGTATTATGATCTGTGCAGCAGCACGTTTGAACATATTACTTCCAAAGCTGAAAGGAAATGACTTGAATATCGCAGTTCCCTCTTTGGTCCTGTGCCAAAGCTCTGGTGTACCCTGGTGAACTGCTGTCTTCCGTGGCGCACCGCTTTGGGTCCCGTTTCAAAGTGTCGCAGTTGAAAGACTACTTTGGTTTATTTATGCGCCTTGCTTTGGTCTTATCACGTGATTGACGCGGAAAACGGCTTAAGCGACTTCCAGAAGCTGCTAGGGTCAGAAGCCAATAGGAGAGGGTTTAATGAAGCGGATGTAGACAGCAGCAGGCTTGGATACTTGAATTGAACCATGCAAAGGTCTAGCAATCCTCCGCATTGCCACAACCGAGGTCTGGGTTCCAGGGGTGCTGGCTGCGGCTTGGCACCATGGGTTATGGCTTTGAAACCGGGGTCATGGACAAAGCCACATGAAAAAATCATGAAGGGTTGAGAAAAAAGACATAGATAAATCAAGAAATGAAATACAAATCAATGGGCAAATATATACATTAATTATAATATATAATTATATATATATACATAATATCAAGACATAATTGGAATCATGGTCAAGAATCATTCAAGAATCAATATATCGAAGAAAAGACTCAGACATCGTGGAAACGATCAAGAGACTTCACTACATGCTCTATAGCATTAGTCACTATTGGCATGGATGGAACAGAAACGAGCAACTGTATCATTAACGATCATTAGCGACAATGATCACAATTACAATGTTCATAGTACTCCTCATCACCACCATAATAATCCTGATCCCTGATCTTCATCCTCATCTTCATCCTCATCCTCGGTATTAAGAATCTTATTTTCACTTGGCACACCTGTGGATTCGTTGGCATCCAGCCAGGGATGCTTGTTGTGGCACTGTTCTGTTGATGATTCTGCCGGCAGGCTGTGAATGGAATAAATGTTGCAAGGTGGATAGACCCGTGTTTTTCTTGGGTTTTTACAGGGCACCTCTGTATGTTTTCGGGGGTAATCCCATGGAGCACCTAATTTTTTTGTGTTGACCTCAGGAACCGGAAGAATCCCAATCCCCGTTGATCTTAAATAGTTACAGCCGGAGTAAATGGACCCAGTCAGCAGAAACCTATCCCTTGGAGGATCCCACAAATCGTGGTGCCTGGGCTTAGTTCACCTCATGAGAGGATCCACTTCGATGTTCTTCGCCACTGGGATCCAAGATGATCCAAGTACCCTTTGGTAAATAAACCTAGCTATTGAACATGGCCATTTATAGTGGATTTACCCATTAAAAATGTTGATTTTCCATAGTCATAATAGTTATGTTAGTTTACCAGAGGGTACATCCACCATGGTCTACCCTGGTGCCACTGGGGGACGCTGAAGCTGTTCCCCGTGGCAGGTCTGGGCCTTTCAACCCTTGGTGGAAACCTCCTCGGCCACCGATCTCCTCAAAGTCCTGCGCACCGTTCGCCGCGCGGCGGAAGCACCGAGGAAGATACAACGAGGAAATGATGGGTAAAATAAGTAAAATTGGTAAAGTTTAGCAAAGAACATGGGAAGTTCATGTCTATTTGTGCTAGCCATCTCATTTATAAAGATCGATGTGCCCGGATTTAAAAACATAATGTCAATTAATGTCACGTGTTTTTCAAAAAATGATGGTAATTTTACCCGGTGTAGATGGCTGAAATTGGGATAGATATTTAATGATCTTTAGCCGACCGTTGGTATAGATCGATGTTGAAACTCCAAAATAGGTTTCAAGCAACTGAAATCGGGAATTAACATGTTGAAACCAATCATTTTAAGGTGGCACTTAATGGGATACATGACTTAGCGTATTTGATACCTGGGCTTTTCCGGACTAACAGATACTCGTACCTAAATTGTGGCAGATGTGGAGAATATGAGGTGATTTGAATCGTGGGATGGAGTTGCTTTTCAGACGAACTGAAGCAGCAAAAGGAGAGGGAGTTGACACCAGTGGCCACTTGATGAGCGCTTAAAATATCTTAAAATGACAATGGCCCGTTGCTGAAGGACAGCAAGATGATCAGGAAATGGCAACAAAGGTCCAACTTTCAAACTGGCAATACCATTCGCACGCCCCTACAAGCGATCCTATATGGGATTGTCTCAAAATGGGGGATGCCACCATGATACCACCAATTTTGAACAATTTCTGGGCACCCTATATTGAGACCCATCTGTGTCCTCGAAAATGGTGGACCATGCACTGGATCCATGGATCCATCATTTTCTAAGGCATGCTTCGGCTGCTGAGAATCGTGTTGCTTGGCGATGCGCCCGAGTTGGCCCTCATTGTTCTACCAAATAATTCCTTCCTCATATGAAACATCCCCTAGAAACCATGGTTCAGTAGGCGATTTACATTGATCATACATTGATCTACGGTACGCTAATATTTGGAACCATACCATACCATGGGGTGGTTTAATATTACCCTCTGGCTATGACTAACATAGCCATGGAAAATAGCCCATAGAAATAGATGATTTTCCCATTAAAACTCCATTTATGTTGGGGATTTTCCATGGCGAACTGTTAGTCATATGGTAGGAGGGATGGGATTACGTACGCTCATCCCTGGCAGGCCCAACTCTGGGATTTGAGCGGTTTGAATGGCCTGCCGTGCCATGTCTTGTCACAAGAGCATTACTTCGTAACCTTTCCTGGAAAATTTTAGGTTCAGCCATGATGGTAGATGGTACTGTATATGATGGTATACCAAACCGGCCCCTCTATTTTGACCAAAAGGAGATGAGATTCAGCGTTCTTTGCAATAGAGAATGGTGCCGTTCAACGACCCAATGGGCACTCCATGTTTCCATGGATCGGTGTTTGAGGCTCTTCTTCAAGCATTTCAAAGCTTTCCAGGACAGCCACTGGACAGCTCCCAAAGGCAGCTGCAGGAACTCCATGACACAAGTGGTCGATTCATGGCCCCAACAGTTTTTGGGACATATGTCCAGATATGTCCAGTCGTTTTTGCATCTTTGCAGTCTGTTGAATCATTTTCATGTTGGTTCTCTTGGGAAGATACTGTAACATAAAGATAACCATGTTGCAGCTTCAGCTTCACATTTGCTTTCTTCTTGGTATTTTAAGCAGAACTTTTATAAAATGACGCTATCAGAAGGCTATAAGACATTGGAAACAAAGGGCTGCGAAGCTATATGGCTGGCATTTCATGGCCATAGAATATAATATAAGCATATATAAGCATATATAAGCATATATAAGCATATATAAGCATATATAAGCTCCATCATGTGTTTATTTCAATTGTTGGCAGAGAATGTGCTTCCCGTCATCCTAACGGTAACGGCTTCAGATGGGTGTGGGGACCCCACCAGAAGGGATTTCACCAGATGGTAGGGAAAGCCATCGGTGTGTAATAAGGTTGTTCGAATATGCTTACCCTCTGGTGATTTAACATAGCCATGGGAAATGACCCATTTATAGTGGATTTTCCCATTAAACATGGTGATTTTCCATAGCTATGTTAGTTTACCAGAGGGCATTGGCCAAAGATCTCAATTTTGGAACTCCAGGGGCCACAAGAAACACTTCGATAGGGTCAGGTAAACTTGGGTTGCCTGCGCAGGATATTTTTCAGCTGGTGAGGGGCCTTCTGAGAGACTCGGCTGGATGAGGCGCTTCTTTTGTGGTTCAACTTGAGTCCGGAAAGTTCGGGGAACATGTGGGGCACTAATTAAATACTTATGCAGGGTGAAGAGCTATATGATTTACAATGATTTACCGTATGCTGGGGAGATGAATAAAAAGGGCATCCAAACTGCAGACTCCCATGTGAAAACTGGGGGATGCAAAGATTTTGATCGCGTAATTCGCTGGAACAGCTTGGTATCATCAGTGTCCGACTGGAAAAACCCCGCAGAAGGACGCTCTTTCCAAGAGGATGGCCCGATGGCTATGGAGCATTGTCACAAACACTGAGGAGGAATAAGGAGTTTCGCAGAATTGGCCTGCCAAAAAAAAAGTCAACAAACCAAAATAGAAAAACAGGGTTCCACATTCCTTAGCAAAAGATGTATAATGACGTGTATATATATATATATATCTGTGTGTGTGTGTGTAACATGGTTGAAAAATAATTTCTGGCTGGTGGGCTCACATATTTATGTTGTTTCAATCATACTTGGGATGATTGGTTGAGATGACTAATGACTAATGTTTGTGGGTTGAATTCAAACTACCAACCAAATTTTGTTTTTCAATGTTGTTGGGAAATCCACGTTCCACACTTCGAAGCGCATTGCCCAAGTTTCGAGCTCAGGTAGCGGAGGCACCTTGTTATCTGCCCTGGGGCTGATCGTCGGGATTCCAAATGATGGGTGAGAAATGCCAGGTTGCCACAAGTTAATTGGGTATGCGGTATACCGTATACCATCCAAAAAATCATCATTTTTATAGGGAAAGTTGTGATTAACCCATGGATTCAGGGACACCCTACTTTCAGACAAACCCATATGGCCCCATATGTCTGGAAATAATTGAAAATTGGAGGCATTGCAATAGATTTTTTGGGGAACCTAGTCTTTAGAGATGTGACCTATCCAGACGGTTCAAAACACCTCAAACACAGAAACCCCGGTCCAAGCCCTGATTTGTCCCCGATTAGGCCCTGTGTTGCCTGGAAAACGGATGTCTATCCACCATGACTATGTCTGGAACTTGGCCACCTTCCCCCCCCAAAAAAAAAATCATGAACTGATATCAAACTTGTAGATAGATCATGATCAATCACTATCATAATCATGGAAGTTGCCCAGAGGTAGCCACAGCCCTTCACCGGGTTCGTGGAGGCCTTTACCCTCTACGTTGGGGCCATTATCGCCATTGACCTGATTGGTCATCAAGACTTCACAGGCGAAATCGATAAATCGCTGGTCAGATTCCCCGCATCCAGAGTCGTGTCACCGCCAGGTGCAAGCGAAGATGTCCTGGAAGCACAGGCGCTCTTCCAAGGTGGAAGAGCGGGGTTGACTGATGAGCTTGCCATGAGGTTACCATTGTTACCTAACTCCAAGAAGTTGTCATCAGCTAAAAGTAAATTGTACTCCACTTCGAAATTTTCGCATTCACGGGAACTATCGGGAACTAGCGGGTGTCAACAGGAGTTGATTGAAAGGTCCCTTTTGCCAGCGAGGTCTTGGGAATTATACATGTTCTGTGAGAAGACATGCCAATGAAATCATTTGCAACCCAGACATGTCAAGGATGCTAGGTGCATGCACCCTCAATGGTGTGACTCCCGAAAATTACTCGGTTGAATCATGGATGGCGATGGAGAATCATAGGTGGCAGGTAGATTGTTTGAAATGTATGTTGCACTCCGTATTTGGGGAAGGTGATTTTCTAGATGGACCCCTGAGAGACGCTTAAGAGATTCTTGGGGTGAAAACCGTCAACAACTAGACGTTTAACTGTAAGAAAGACAGGTAATAAGATGCGATAAGATGTGATCAGCTGTGATTCATGGCAACATGGTGGGATGCTTTGAGCCTTCGAGGGCCAACCGCCAGGCATTTTTCCCACCATGCTCACGCTGATCAGGCACGGCCTGGCATCATCGCCGGGAACGAATGGTAAAATGGAGGTACCGATTGCCACACAAAAAGGCCTATGTTTTTTAGGACTATGTAAGGGAATATCGCCAGCACCAGCATGTATCATGATAGTGATGTTTAGATATTCAGGATGATATTCATGAATCATTTGCTAATATTTGCTAAATTGGCTCCAGAACATTTTCGATATTTTTCGGGCTGTCCGCCCCAGAACATCAGCCGCTGGTGGTTCTGGATAATACTGGATTACTATACTCTCACTGGTTGAGGATTGTTTTGATATGTTTCCATGGGAAGCCCTCTCAACATCAACCAACAACATCAGTTCGACATCCCAACCAGCGCGTTATTCTGTAAGAAAATGCTCAGCAGGTTTACTCGCGGAGGTGTCGGCACAAGCTTCGGATACACTTGGAATATATTATACCTGATGGGTACTCTTTCAGTCCAAACTTACGAATCAAAATGTAGTTTGTTCATTCTCCCATTTGGTCGAAAGCTGTGATGTAAAACCTGGGGCCAACAAGATACTACAAAGCCACTTACCAAGTTCCAGTTACCAAGCTCCAGCATCCAATGGTTCTACTATGAGTATGACAGTAGGAATCCCTCAGAGGTCAGGGATGGTCAGGGGCTTAGTTCACCATGGCAAGGACTAAATTCTTGGAGATCGTCCTGAGTCCATCACATGAAAAAAAACCCTTGGAACATCTTGGAAAGGTTCATGCACTTTGATGACGCCCAACCAATCATGGATTCCTTGACCAAGATGCTTGGCTTGGTACCCCTACAGCTCGCCGGGAAAATGGAGGTCTTAATGGTAACGTCATCGAAATAAATGGATGATTATCCAGCAAACATCAGCAGGCCATGATTGATGACTGGACCCACTGGAGGCGTATATTGTTTCTGACCTGGGTGAATTTTGGCAAGGGGATATTTTGCCTTGAACCATCACCTGAAATCGCGAAGGATTGGATAGTGCAGTTTTTTGCGGTGCCTGTTAGGTTGGCACGGACACTGGCAAGTTCTGTGTGTTTGAACATCGGTCTGCGTGTTTTGGACACTGGCAGTAAGCAACGTGGCTTTGGATCTGTATTTTCAGTCAGACCTCGAAGAAATTGGAAAAAGCCTATTTGTGCAGGACCTTTTGAGTTCGAAATACAACTGAATTGATTGAAGGATGCAGGGAGAATTTACATGAATTTACAGGAAAGGTCTGTATTTAGAGAAAGGTCAGGTGACAACCTTGACCTAGATACCGACCTGACCTAATCATAATGTCAAGCCTGGGGACGAATGAACCGCGGTTGTGTTGTTTATTTGTTTTTCTTTTACAGGGAGATTCCAGTGTCAAGTTTGGAATGAAGTTGATTTACAATATCACTTGACCAAGTTTGGGACCCAGAATTGGTAAACTGGGGATGTCATCCGGAGTTGACCTTAGTTTAATCACTACTATGACTATTTGCCGTGTTTGAAGTTGCTGAGTGATGGATTCCCGAAATGGATGGCAGCTTTGACGTGGAAATCAAGCTGACAATATTGAACTTATTGCTATACAGCAAGTGATACATGCTATATATCATTAATCATCATTTATATTATCATTACATATACTGTAATAGATTATGCTATGATATAAGTGAAGTGGTAGATAGCAGAACAAGTAAACTGAATTCTCAACCAGATTCCTATAGCCTATGACCAGAGGGTAGATTTCTTGTAAACTCTGAGCCGGCTCCGGGCGCCACCCTTTAAAGTTACCTTCTCACTGAACATATTTGCAAGGCATTGCTCCAAGTTGCTTCAGAATTTGTCAACAGACAGACACTTTTTCAATGGTGGACTTATCTCATCTTAAGTGTGAGAGATTAGCTGCTGTTTGTTCAGATGGTGCTCAGGTTTCACGCCGTAACAATCAACCTGTTTGACAAAAAAATGAAAAAAAAAAACAACAGTATAACTGTATAACGTTGTCGTGGAACAACACGGTATGGCATTATGTGGAAGAACCCACAGAAAACGCGGCTGTGTGGAATTTGTTGAATTTGTTTCTTCTGCCATTCAACATTGTCACTTTAGTCCTCTATCGGGCCCAGGAGATTGCCATGGATTTGGGTTTTTCTCTGGCTTTTCACTGCTGTGCCTCTTGGTCGAACGGAGACATCCGTGGACATCCGTGGACATCCGTGGACATCCGTGGACCCCATTGAGCGAACTGGGGCTTCCACCAATGATTTTTGGGAAATGATAGGGGAATGCAGAAAGCAACTCTCATTGGAAGCGGTGGTTCAGGTCGGCGTTCGTGCTCTTGAACCTTGTGACAGCGGTGATCGTGCAACAGGTTGGGATCACAGTCTGGATCACAGCGGATGTGTTTGGTAACAAGGAATCCATCAATGCGATTTGGTGGTCCCCTGAGTTTTTTTCAGGTGGGCCCAGACACCAGTGATCTCAAATGATCTCAATAAGATCAATAAGGAGGATGATTCCAACAATGGCTAGCACTAAAGTGGCCAGTGACACATGACTACACACTATATAATATATAGACATTGCCGGGACATTAGATTTTGAATCAAAAAGGGTCATGACAAAAGGTTTTGCCATTGTATTTATTGATATACCTACGAAATCCTCAGGCCATAATAATGGTCCGAATGCATTCAGGCTGAACATTTAGCCTTAGCCTGAACCAATATCTTCGGCCCGAGCTTAGAAAAATAGCCCGAGGCACTTTGTGCAAAAAGTGCTTGTTCAATTCAATGGTATTGAGATTAATTCCACATGTTGAATGGCATGGATACTGGGGTGCACAATTCAGAATCCCAGAAGAAACTGTCCCATAATGGCATGCAATGTCAGAAGCACACAGCAGCAGTCCGGTTAGCTGATGATTGGTAAATCTGACTGGGTCCCATCCTCAAACTATAACTTTGCATTCAAAGATGATTATGGGACAAGAGGATATAGGTAATTCAATCATGGTTTGAATTCAACCACAAATATAGAAATTCAAGATTTGGACCTCAAAACAATCACGAAAAATATGAGAAATTTGAGTTTCGGCATGTTTTGCCGATTAGTGCGATTTTTCCCGAGTTGTTCATGTTTTTTTTTGGTATTGACCAAGTTAAGCCCATGTTTTTTAACAAATTCAGATTTGCAATTCCAAACCAAGTTTGAAATCTCAGGGTGCCAAAACCAGTATAGTGGAAACAAGATGCTTCAAGAACCTGTGAAAAGCCGGCAAGATATGTCTTTTACCGCCAACACACTTCAAACTTGCCACAGGGTGTGGTGACCTTGTGGATTTTGAATTATTGAGCTAGTTATTTGATCCTAGCTGATCCATGCTGATCCTAGCTTCTACCGAGAAAAGGATGCGGTAATCATCCAGATGGCGTAGTTCCTCAGTGCTGTCCTGTTTTTTTTTTAGCCTGACTTAGCTTGAGATCACCATCAGACCGAATTTCAGTCTGAGACCCTTAAAGTCGGTTTTTCATGTTTCTTCCCCGTCAGGCTGAAATTATGTCCTGTTGGAGTTCCTAGGTATAAGTCCGCTGGACGCCATTTTGTCGGAAATTTGAGATTCCTTTTTGTTTCTGGCAACATTGAAATACTGTACTGGTTCAAGTGGTCTTGTCCAAAAACCTTTTATTTACGCAGATCTATCTCGAATTTCCGCAGAAAAGCGTGATGTCATCACTGCTGCCCTCTGTAAATTATTCTTTGGGGTCGGTTACATACTAAAGCTAATTTTCCCAAAATAATTTTGGATGGTTGCTATTTCCAAGAGGATTGAGATAATGTCAAGCCTGCGCCAAACTAATTTTCATTGGGACATAATTTCAGTGGGGTCAGACCCCGGTAAAATAAGATTCAGCGTGTTGGAAGATTTTTGTTCGATATCTTTTTGTCTGGTTATTACATCCTTTACAGGATTATTCGGGTATCAACCAGGTTCTGCGCATGTTGGAATACACGAATCATGATCTAACCCCTCAACATACCCTGGAACAGAGCAGCCGCCAAAACCTCCAAGTGGAGATTTAAAGGGCTGTTAAAGTAAGATGGCTCCGCGAAAGCTAAAACCACGTTCGCGAAAGATTCGCGAAAGCTCTTGCGAAGATTTTCTCCCGCGAAAGCTCGCGAA
This sequence comes from Cladocopium goreaui, assembly GCA_947184155.2. Lineage (NCBI taxonomy): Eukaryota > Dinophyceae > Suessiales > Symbiodiniaceae > Cladocopium > Cladocopium goreaui. The sequence goes on from CAMXCT020000329.1 coordinate 238,100, forward strand.
AGAGACTTTCAAGGCTCAAAATCCTGGTTTTAAGTATGTTTAAATTATTAGGTTTTGGAATGTGTTCATATTAAAACTTCAAATGGCCGAACAAAAAGTGAAAAAAACAACAACAACCTTACATAATATATATATATATATTATACCTTCTATCTCCTTTGGACTTCCTGCAAAATGGTGTTCAACCATCATCTTCATCACTGGCTCTTTTCTACATATTTCCCTCCAAAGAACTGTCAATGGCTTGTGGGGATCAGCAAGTGCTGGATTTTTCATGGGATCTTGATGGTTTTGTGTCTGGGCTAGTTGGGCGGTTGTGGCTGCCCACTTTGCTTTTTTGAGGAATGATGGCCCTGGTGGGAACGAGTGGGAAAGGGCAAGTGCTTGGATTTTATAGGTTTCTTTCCAGCTTCTGGGCGAGTTGGGTGGTTCTGGCAGCTGCCCACTTTGGTTTTTGAGGAGTGTGGGGCATCTCGAATATCCCTTGAATAATTTCTTAAAGAGCGTTTTTTGGTTGCAAGTTGTGATGCGTTCTTGGTGCAACTTTAAGTGAGGGGAGGTTCTGACATAACTAGCAGAGAGCAGACATGAAACGTGATATTTGAATTTATTCGTGCTTAGGATTCCCAACGCGTCGATCCTAAGAAACAACATAAAACACCATAAAGCAACATAAAACCAATTCAAACACGTGTGCAAAAACCAACATTGTGCAGGATTTCCTGATGATATAAATCGTGATGTTTTTCAATTCTTTTTCGGTAGGCTACGCAATGCTACGCATCTCCTGTTGTCGCTAGATTTTTTGATAGGTGGATCCTTTTGTTAGACATTATATTATTCCAAAATCCCATAGTATATCTCATTGGGTTCTGGGAATATGTTTAACATTTCAACTCACGCTATGCCAGAACAATTCTTTAATATTGGCAGGGCATACTCTTAAGGCATCCCTGAGAGTTGGGAGGTGGGGGATGGAGGTGCCATTAAAGGGAAAGACAGTTTGAGGGGGTGGGAAGGTAAATTATGTCCAGTCCCACCTAAAGTTGTGAAACCCAACTTACGTCAAACCCGTTTGAAATAAGGATGGTTTATTATGGTTTATTATTTCAAAGGGGTGGGGAGGGGGCGACAAGGTAGGAGAGATATGATGTCCATGTCATTCTCCACAAGTTCTGCCTGCGCCACCTTTTTCAGGCCTTGGAAATGGCCGGCAGTGATGAAACGGAAAAGGCCTTGGAACTCCAAAAACAACGTGAGAGAGACCTGTGACTTGGATATATCCAAGCCAATGAGCGCCTACCGTTTTTACACAAATTTATGATATTTAATGCGGGTAAAACAATTTCATGTTTACCATCCCCCAGTCAGACTGGCATTTTTATAGGTGGTATGTAACTTACCATTCCCATTTTTATGGGTGGTAAAAATGACATGTTTTTAGCCACATGGCATTTATGGCTTTTTTTGGGGATCTCTGTCACCAGCATCCCCAAGTAGCCCAAGTAGGTCCCTGGGATGAAAGATGACCCAGTGACTGGTCTTGTGAAAGATTCATAAACCTCCAGAATCTGAAACATCCATGGTTGACTCTTGAATACTCTTGATATCTGAATATCTAGAAAATCAGATTCTATAATGTCTGAAAAATATTGAAAAATCAGATTCTATAATCAGAATGTCTCTTGATATCTGCAAATATCTACGAATGGCCTGATGCTGCAAGTCCATGCCCCAAGTCTTCCATTGGCAGGGATCTTGAAGATTGGATAAGCTTGAAGGACTCGCACTTGCTTGGTTAGTTACGGTCAGTTGTTATCTGGTGATCGGTGATGGGTCAGATGGTCAAACTACCACTCATACAGACCATATTTGGGGAAGTTTTTTCGGGATGAACAGTTCACAAGATGTTCGTGTGTTCACCAGGGTGCAGTTATCCACAGCCAGCTATCCGCAGCTCAATTTGCTCATAGAAGTCCGTAGTTAGGGGGTGTTGCAGACCTTGGTTTGCGCCATGAGGGCCATGCTCCCTTCGAAGGGTTATCTTTTCTTGTGGCTTGGGCATCTTGGGCCCTTTCTGACGATGTCAGCTGGAGCCACATGCTTGTCACAGGCGATCCCAGAAGAGTTGCGGAAACATGTGGGGAACCTGGGCTGCAGCAAGGGGGGGGGAACGACCCGACCAGAAATGATGATTGAGATTAGTAGAAGCATAACTCACGATCTCAAAATGAATCTAGCAACATGGCAAGGGCTCAGAGGCATATACCCTCAATTCCCCAATTCCCCTCAAAATGGATGGTTAAATCATGTTAAATCGATAAATCACATTAAAGAAGGCGATGGAAAGAGAACCAGAAAGGACATATGACATATGGCATCATATGGCTTATGGGGTCATTGGTACCCCATAAGCTCCCGCCATTTAAGCCTTTTAAGAAACGGCCGTTTCCAGGTATCCACGATTATATTTGGGCTATTATTTGGATCTGTTTGAAAAAAATGCTATAAGGTCTTAATATTCTTAATTCAATCCTGGGTTGTTTGGAAGGCCCCATTCTGTACCGTAAGTCAATTTTCCACACTTCCCGCAATTTAGTTGGTAATGGTTCATGGATGCGGAATTGGCATGTTCATGATCATGATCAGAATCATACAGTAATGACACGTACGCTGTAAGTTCGTGTCACATCCAGCTGATTGGGTTTGAAATGTTCTGAACATTAACCACTATTAACCACTATTAACCAGTATTAAACATTAAGCTGATTGATGATAATTTTGAACAATGGGTCTTGTGACCAGAGAAGTTTGCTTCCAAAAGAAGTTCTGGCCTGACGGCTTCACAGTTTAACACATGCTCTAGGCGCGCACATGTATGCAATTTATTTAATTTCTGCGTTAATATAATATAATATATTATATATGTACATATATATGTATATATAAGTATATAATATAATATGTAAATATATATATATGCTTATTTATTTATGTATAGTTGCATTTACATTTCATTATATATCATATATCTATTTTTTGTATGCCCGCGGGCCCAACCTGCAAAACTGGTGTGAAGCGTGGTATCCTGAATTCATGGCACCGCTTAACTTGCCGCAGTTATTCGTAGATGTTCCCCAGGGCTAGGGCCATGGGCGCCACATCACTAGGGCCAAGCTAATGTCAAGTCAGGATTAATCAACCCCTCCAGATTAATCAACCACCACTGCCCAAATTTTTTGGGGTAATTTAAAAACAGGTGGTCCCCCCAGATTAATAAACACTTTGGCCTACCCCCGATTAATAAACCACCAGTGCTGAAATCCATTTTTTTTATCCAACAATTTTTATTTCCAATTCTATTTATTTCCAATTGTTTTTTACATTTTATCATCATCGTTATACTTCAGGTTTTAGTTGATCATTGAACATTTCAAAAAACAACTATTCCCCAAATGATCGATTTCTAATTAAACTCTTTTTAAAAATCATCAGTTCGGATAGCTCCCAAAGGGTACCCCCCATGAGCCCATGTCCCCCATTAATAACAATCAGGGTTTGCCCCTGATTAATCAACCACCATGTCCCTAATGTTTTTTCTTTGGATTTGCCTATTCATTCCCAATGTCCCCCATAGCTTTCAGCCAATTGACGTAAGCCATATCCAAAATTTTATGGTTCAGAGGCCGTTTATTCAGGGGTGCTTAAGGGGGGGACCTACAAGGTAGAGTTCTGACCTTCTGGGGGGGGAGGTTTATTAATCCAGTGTTGGCATTACTCTCAATGGGCGCCAGGACTACTGAAAAGTACCCCTTGGGCATTTGGGCAAATGATTGGGCGGCGGGTCACTTAACCTCCGACGTCGTTCAGATCATCATTCAGGACTGAAAGTTCAATCATGGAGCCCTTGGGGTTTTCCGAGTGACTTTGGGTTCAGAAAGGATTTCTTCGCAGGTGTTTGCGAAGAAACTGCGTGGTCAGTCTTCAGTTCCTTAAAGTGGAATATCCCTTGGAATATCTCTGAATATCCTGGTCGAATATCCATGAATATCCCGGTCAAAACAGTCTCTTAAAGTGGAATGTCCATGAATAATGTCAGAATATCCCTTAGAATATCCGACTTCGTGGTTGATATTGGTTGATATTGGTTAAGCCGGGTTGGATCTTGTGAGTTTGGATTCCTTGCAGGGCCATGGTTTCATCAGGAGATCCTGGGCTTTCATGCTGTTCGAACTGGTCCCGGACCAGGAACCGTTGATGGTTTTTTTGCACTGGCGATTTGGCGAGAGTGGTTGGGGATGGTTGGGGTACCCTTGTCCGGGTAATCTAACAATTGGACACCCCGGACATCCCCCATTTGCAGCTGATTAAAAATAACTTTAAAGAATTACTTTACTTCGTGTGATCCCCACCATGACATTTACAAATTTATACATTTTCTTACTGGCAAATCTTCTGGCATTCTATCTGACATATCTTCTGACATTCTATTTGGCATTCTATCTGGCATATGTTCTGGCATATCTTCTGGCATTCTATCTGGCAAATCTTCTGGCATTCTATCTGGCATATCTTCTGGTATATCTTCTGGCATATCTATCTGGCATATCTCCTGGCATATTTTCTGGCATTCTATCTGGCATATATTCTGACATATCTTTTGGCATTCTATCTGGCATATCTTCTGGCATTCTATCTGGCATATCTTCTGGTATATCTTCTGGCATATCTATCTGGCATATCTCCTGGCATATTTTCTGGCATTCTATCTGGCATATCTTCTGGCATATTATCTGGCAAATCTTCTGGCATTCTGTCTGACATATCTTCTGACATTCTATTTGGCATTCTATCTGGCATATCTTCTGGCATTCTATCCGGCAAATCTTCTGGCATACTATCTTTGCAACTTTCTTCTGCACATTCTTTGTCCCATATCTTCCTACATGAGGTCTGGCAGGGAACACTGGGCGTGGATACTCGCGGTTGAGGTCCGGCAGGGAACACTGGGCGGGGATGGTCGTGGTTGAGGTCCCCCAGGGAACACTGGGGCGTGGATGGTCGTGGTTGAGGTCCGGCAGGGAACACTGGGCGTGGATGGTCGTGGTTGAGGTGTGGCAGGGAACACTGGCGGTGATGGTCGTGGTTGAGGTCCGGCAGGGAACACTGGCGGTGATGGTCGTGGTTGAGGTCCGGCAGGGAACACTGAGAAGGATGGTCGTGGTTGAGGTCCGACAGAGACCACTGTGGTCGAGGGTCGCGGTTGAGCAGGAGGAGGAGGAGAGGAGGAGGAGGAGGAGAGGAGATGAGAGGAGAGGAGGAGCAGGCAACTGACATAAAATCTAACAACCCTCACCTGGCAGGTGGGGAATTATTAAGAATCTCTATTTATAGAGTCGAGGATTTTCGATTGCCACGATTTGAGTAATTTTGAGTACCGGAGGGTAAGTTGTTTGTTCCCCCCGCTGCTATATGAGTGGCACATGTTGACTATTACAAAACATGTTATTTCGATGGTACTGTGATCTTTTCCCAGCGCATGAATCGAAGAAAGGCGATGACTTCAAGTCTGAAAAACCCTCATCCGCAGCCATTTGCCATCGCCAAGGTCGGGTGTGAAACACCAACCAGTTTCAGTGATCGTGGATGTGGTGAGGGGCCAACTACGACACGCAACCACATTGTGGTGGAGGGCTGGAAGCTTGGAGCCGTTGCCAGTAGCATAGCCTACCTCGAGGTTGGTGAGGTGAATTGTGAGCCTAAATGATATAACTAAGTTTTTTATTTGTTACCCCGCTGAAGTTAAGAGTTGTATATCTAATTGCAGTACATAATATATATATATATTACCTATGGTATAATTTACCGTAGTCTTCCGCAACTATCCAAAAATCGCGTTTGCACAGCGACCATTGTTTCCTGGTGAACGTGTCAGATGCTCGTCTCACAAATCCATACACGTCCATAATTTTGTGTAAATGCCATCTTGATGTCAGATTTCATTGCCATGGTGTTTGGGAGTCATAGTCATCGAAATTGCGCAGGTCTTGTGATGGTTTTCATTGTGTGAGATTTGTACCGTTCACCTTGTGAATTTTAATGTCGAGGCAATGGACGCCGAAATACATATTGAAACTTAGGGGGTCAATAGTTTGTTTGATTCTCAGTCACTTTCCAAAAGGAGTGGTTCTCAAGTGACCCACGTGGCTTTTCAAAATGATGCATTGACTGTAAATAAATGGGCTGGCTGAATTTGAATATTGACTTGCAATCTCTTTGTGGGGGTTGAAATGTTCTGCAAGAGCGGAAATTGGGAATGTTCCGTCTCAATGCCAATGCTGCTGCTTGATATTTTTTACACATTGGGATTGTGGACAAGCCCTATATATAAGCATTGGCATTGACATGTAATATTTTAAATTGAGATATTTGAAATATTGAAGGCATTTGGGATATCAGATGTTTGAAATAGTGTTGTTTTTTTTTCCGTTCCTTCTGTCCTATCACTTTTTTTGATTCGCAATCTCGTTTTAGGATTTTCCAGGGCCAGGGTGGTTCGGTTCCAAGTGAGTCTCGTGCCTTTCATCTGAGGACGGAGTCTTATATGCCAACATGGCTGAAGATCCAACAAGCTGCTGGACTGAGTTGGGTAAAACACTCACCAAAAAAGGTGTAGAGATGTGTAGAGAATGGATGTTCTTGTGTTTTTGTCATAGCATCATTTTATAGTAATAGTAATAGTATTTTATAGTTATGTAATGTACCCATATTCATGGCCAGAAAGAAAAAATGGGCTCCGTCAGGGCTTGAATATTGGTCCACCTTCATCAAGGGACCCATGGACCGAATCTGAAATATCTTTCGGTCTTAATCTGCAGAATATTTGGGCGTAAAAACCCTGTAGGTAGATGGCTTCATGGGTGGATGAATAGACGATTGATACTTATTTGCACATATGCACACGTTTGTTCATATATATATGTGTGTATATATATACATATAATATATATATATGTGTGTGTCTGTGTGTGATGGTAAGGTATTGTGATGAAATGTATATAATGAAATGTAATGTAACGTAATGTAACGTAACGTAATGTAATGTAATGTAATCTCATGTCATGTCATGTCATGTAATGTATATACCACTCTGCATACACATATCAGTCATGAGCATTTCTTTGTAGATATATACCTCCTTTACTTGTATCTCCACATATATATAATGATATGTGTATGGGGAAGAGAGAGAGAGAGAGAGGGTATCTATTTATCTATCCATCTATCCATCTATCCATCTATCCATCCATCCATCTATCCATCTATCCAATATATATATATATGTATATATATATATGCGCGCGCATAATTCCCACTGGTGACTTGCTAGCGAGCCAGAGAGATACCTTCACTGTTGCAACTGAGTAGCACGGGGCCAATTGTAAATTGCTATCCGTGGGTCCGTTCAGGATTTTGGAACCCAGATGCTCCATGTATGTGGCTACATTTACCATCATTCACCTACTTTTTTTTGGGTAAATGTTGGGAAGCATTTTCCATACCTGGAGTGTTAAGACATGACATCTGGGCCCCTCCGAATCGCCCTGTGGCTTCTGGAGACTAAGGACTACCCTGACACCGCCCCGAAGAATCTGGGAAATATGGGTTCCTTGGGCTGGGGATAGGTGTTACATCTTCAGTCCGGGATGTGGATGTGTTCCGCAAGGGAAAATGATGTCGGAATGGTAGGATCTTTTACTGAGACGTGTTCAACATTACAATCTCTGTTTTGCCATACCATGTTTTAACTGTTTCCATTGCGACAGATGGACGGATTTACGTAGTGTATGATTTGAATATCATCAACATGCAGGTACAGCCAATATATATTCTGGATTTCTACATGTTGTTTTGACTCCCCCATACGAGAGGTGAAACAGAAACCACAGTTATTTCATGTCTACTTCTATCCCATGCTGATTGCAATATAATTACTGCAATTTACTGCCAGGCTGAAACAGCATTTGATGTATAAATATGAAACACCACATCTACTGTGAGCGTCGTGGGCCATTGTAGGCCCATCATTGACAAACATTGCCTAATTGCATGATATTGCATGTGCTGTGGGAACTGAGTCGGTGATCCACTGAGCATTGGCTCCAGGTTATTTCGGAAAGACCTCCATGCAACTCGGGCGATGGAACTTATGTGAAACCTCTCGGCGAAACCGAAGGATTGACAATAATGTGGGCAACCCAATGCCATAAACAACTACCATTTGGGGAGGGGGTGGTTTATAGACACATAAAAATTGTGATTTGGGGGATTGTTTCTTGTTGGGTTTACCACATTACCCCAGTTCTCTGGCGATATTAGACTGTTTTACTCGCTGTTTGTTGGAATGCCGCTTCATTTTTTTGCCAAGAGTTGTGGAATCAATGTCAAGAGAATCTCTCTTTTGCCAAGATTAATATAGGCTGTGTTGTGATGCTCCTTCCGCCAATCAGCCAATCACCAGCCACTAGTTCAGCTGCCTTAGGCCATGTGATTAATTATTTTCGATTGATGTTTTGGGTTTCCAGTTTGGACATCTTAACGAATTCCAATGATCTTGATTATGATTGCGAGGCATGTTTCTTGGAGTCTAGCAATGGGTTGGTTTCACATGGTTTTAGCACAGTATCTTGTGCCCATTCCAGCTGGGGTGCCCCAGGCGTATCTAGCGACTCCTTTAAGGTGGCCCTTTATATTCCTTAGTTGGATATATCTTCATTATCTTCAATTAAAACAACTAAACATCACTGGGGAATGCTGGAATACTGGGGGGCTCACCTCATTATATGCCAGGAAGCAACTGAGTGAACTGGAAGCCCACCGCGGGTTGTGCCAGGTACTTGAGTTCAGAGGTGCAGAAACGTGCCTGGGAGGCGCCAGCGCGATGGATATCGATGGATCGAGTAACAGGCGTCAACGCCTGTTTCCAGCAAGGCTTGTGATTTTTTGTTCATGCAGGTTCATATATATATATATACAATATATATTAGTATTATTATTATTATTTATTATTATTATTTTATTATTATTATTATTATTTATTATTATTATTATTTATTATTATTATTATTATTTATTATTATTATTATTATTTATTATTATTATTATTTATTGTTATTATTATTATTATTTATTATTATTATTTAGTATTATTATTTTCATTTTATTATTATTCTTATATTTATGGTTATATACATATATGATTATACATATATGATTATATATGTATATATATATATACATCACATAAAAAATATATACATATGTGTGTGTGTTTGTGCATAGATATGCACTTTTACATTTGTATTTATGTGCGTATAAAATATGTATTGATAAACATTTATATGTATTATGTATGTGCATGTGGATATTGATGTATGCATAGTACACACATAAATATATATTTATAGACTAAATTGTCCCACTAAACAGGTACGGGTTGCATCAGTAGAAGGGGTCAGTTAACACCCATAAGTTGGGAACATGATATAACCTCTCGTTTTGTATGGTGACATCTATCCACCTATAACTGGAACTGCACTTCCAAGTATTATGCAGGTATAACTGCAGATGTATATTAATGTTCATGCCTGAAATAGCCATCGATGATGAGTATATATCAATATGTGTGTTTATTCATATCTGTATGCATACATGGCATCACCACATGTTGAATTCAAGTTGACAGGCGCCAACACGGCATAAATCAACTTAGTGGGGTGTTGATTTAGTCTAGCATCATAGAACATTGAACATGGAACACTGTCAAATAATGGAATTTTGTTCAACATCATGTAAAGATAGAATACAATAACTAATTAGCATGATACAATACAGTAGGAAACACCCATTCATATAAAAGGTGGTTTCTTGGATGCAGTGTTTGGATGTTCTTTCTGAGAACAATGACTCACGCCAAGAATCTAAGAATATCCCAGAAGACCGGTTGTTTGAAAATTTGTTACATGTTCGCAGAATTGAACCTTATGTTTGGGGTTCAGAACCACATCTATTTTCGCTTGAATCACCTAGTGACGTGTTCCCTCCAGCCCAAGAAAACAATGATCCCAATTGACCCCAATCAACTATGATTTAATACTGGTTGGGGGACCCCTGGTTCGAACCACCCAAGTTGACATCCACCCCTCCAGTTTCTCGAGGCAGAAGGGTTGAATCTGGAGTTCTACAGGGGTCGCTTGGCCGAAAGATGCTTGGTGATAGTTGTCTTTGGGCTGTTTTTGATACCGGCAATCAAACGTGGCAATGGAGAATCCTCTAATTATACATGGAGGATCATGGAGGTTTGAGTGAGAAAACTATGTTTGGAGGTGATTTTCCAGTGCCACTTTTGAGTATATACCAGAGGGTAAGCGTTGGCTTCCACAAATTCTGCCAACGAAGCAAGGCATATTTATACGTTGAAGAGTGAAACACTGCGTGTATATATATATATATGTATGTATATGTTTGTGTACACCATGTGAAGAACATATTAAGGTCAGGTTACATTTTCAGGCAGGAAATCCAAGAATATGCAATGTTCGATTGGTAAGGTACCCCATGCAACACACGCGACTCAGTGCTAGACGAAAATGACTTGCTAAGAAACTGACCGGAGTCTTGGCCAAGCACCACAGCTGACTTTTTTGGGGTTCAATGATGTGAATGACACCAGGGTTTTTCTGGTCACCAGCCAAGAAGTATTCAGATGGATGTTTGACGTGTTCAAATTCATTCGTATTTTCCCGACAGGACCATCCTCCAACCCTGCTGTTTTCTTCCCTTGTCAGCTTTTTGTCAGCAATGTTTACAGCCCCAAGTATCGCAAGTTGAACCGAACCCCGCTTCATATCCCTTCATCCAAATCAGTATCTTGTCCTTGGTTCACCTAACAAGAATTCAGCTTCATCCAAGGTTACAACGTCTCCTGGCACAACGCTGCAGCGTACTTTGACCCCCCGTCGTCTCTAAACCTCACCCATCTGAAGCCCTGCACAGAGACTCGCCTTGTGGTCTCAGAGGCCAGCCAGGAAGACTGGGTTGGGCCGGTTCAATGACTTGCCGTACCCAAAGGGTGAAGGTGTAACGTGGTAGATCTATGGGCCCAAGTGCAAAGTATATATATATATGTGTGTGTGTGCGGAACCCTGTTAGCCAAGGGAATGCATGTCCTGTTCTTACCTTCCTTGTTCCCTCTTTCACCTTTGGTTTCATGTCATCCATTTCGCACAAAAAACAAAGAGAGACAAGAGAAGCAGTCGGTGCCCACTCTGCTGGGGCTTGGGCATCCTGATGAGGAAATCCAGCAGAGCATCCGAAACTGCAAAGAGACAGGGACAGATTTCTTTCATTTTCATCCCTGCATCAGTTTAACTGGCCAGCGCGAAAAACTCCGGCTACGCATAAAGAACTGCAAAAGATCTGCGATTGGATCAGGACGTTCGCATAAGACTGGGGGCCGCTCAGTGGTAACACTACAAGCGTGTATAATATCATATCACATGATATTATTGTACATTATATTATATACATTATCTATATAGGTATGTGTGCTTTTTTGCAGCCTGATAGTCTGGGTGCTGTGTGCGAAACTCAGCAGGAAAATTCGAGCGAAAGCTGGTATAGGTATGTGTGTCTGTGTCTTTGTATGATTTTGTATGTTCATCGGGCTCTACATATATTTCTACATACATTACGTAATATCATGCGTACATATTATATATTAATATATATTATTTATATTTATTTATTTATTTTATTCATGCATGTATTTTTTTATTTATTTGTTTGTTTATTTGTTTACATATTTATATATATATATCTATCTATATTCTGTGCAAAATGCAAAGGTCTCAAAACACCTGCAGATGGGTCGGTTCAAACATGGGGTATAGCTCCCCGGTGCGGCGGCAGCGCAGGCCATGGAGTTTTACGCAGAGCTCACGGGTGATTCTGCTGGCATTGAACGAGTGGACGGACAGGCGGGCGCATCATTCCATGGTTGCAGTGGTTGGCGCATGTTGGCGCATGACTCTCCGGGTATTTTACAATAGCCATTGGAAATGGCCCATTTAGACATGATTTTCAATGATTTAGCAGTTGAATATGAATGAACACGGTGATTTTCATTGATTTTCCATAGCTATGTTAACTTTCCGGAATGTACCAGTTCTGGGATTGCAGTATATGTGGGTGGGATCACTTACACTTGTGCAGGATACGAACAGAAATGTCTTGGGCAACTCTTGTGGGTTGCGCTCATGATTTCTCGCATGGCTCAGGGTGATCTTCGACATTTCACCATCTGTGTTGAAATAGTTGTCAATGAATAATATACGTGTGGGAAAATGATGTTGCCAACACATTGCCCGAACCAAGTGCATAATTTGACGGTTGACGCTTTGGAAGGGAAACTCTCCCAGAAGGGCCTCAAATCGGATTTGTTGGAATTATTATGCTTCAGCCAGATTTATTGGCAAAGAAACCGTGTCTGAAACCTCTCAAACCAGTTTGAAACTGTGTCTGAAACCAGTCTGAAACCGAAACCAGTCTGAAACCGTGTCTGATGAAACCAGTTCAGACTGGTTCAGACACAGTTCAACTGGTTGGGGTCTTTTGCGAATATGTTTGCGTGTGTTCTCCGGTTCTCGTCTTCTGGTCAGTCAGGAAATTATCTCAACGTCGATGAGTTTCCTGTTGGACCACTGGTTAGGCAAAATTTGATGAACTTTATATATTACAAGCTCCCCAACAGTAAGATCCATTTCCTAACTATATATGACATTATAAGATTTCAATACATCTCATGGATGTTCCAATGGCTTGGTCACATCTGGCTCGGTCCTGGAATCGTGGCGCAACGTTGAAACATGTTTTTTAACCACCAGAAGACCTCAGCGCAGTTCAGGGGGGCATTGCTTGTTAGGCATTGATAAAATATCAAGCTCTAGGGATTCCTTCATCATCGCCCCAAAAATGTATATACTCCGACCCCAATGAAATTTTGTTATAACATACATGTTACATATTGCGTGACTGGTAAACAGAACATAAGAACATGCCGGAATTCCGGCATGCATCACATCCATTCCGGCATCACTTCAAGAAGCCTGGGACACATACCAAAGTTGCATGTCAGTGGATACACTTAATTCTTAATGGTTTGCAATTGGATGTACATATAAATATTTATAAATATCATATCAATATCACAGTGACACGAGATGATGTTTCCGTCAATTCCACCCAGGTGAGAGGAAAGTGCTGGGACGGATATTTTTGGTATCCGCCTTCCTGCCGTGGCTTGGTCTTCGGCTTGGTCTTGTGTCATATTGGATTTGATCCGATGGAAAAATCCCGAGCTAATCCCCTATAATATCATGTGTAAATATAAATTGTATATGATATAGATATAATATATATATATGAAATATATATATATATTTATATTTATTTATTTATATGTGTGTGTGGGTGCGTGTGTGATCTAAATCTTGGGATTCAAATCCTGGTAATTTGCCATTCTTTGTCCATCCTTCCCTGGGATTTTCTTTTCCGCAATTGAATGGCCAATTCCATCCGCACAGCAGTTCGGGGAAGAGTTTCTCAAACCATTCAGCTACATGCTATCTCAAAATTGCTTCACTGTGCCAGGCGCATGGCACAGTCGCACAATGTCGCACAATGAAACTCCGGGGATGGAGGAGGAATTCTTCGGCAAATCCGTAAAATATGGATCATGGATTTGGTAATGATTTGTAGCTGGTGCGTTCCAACGTAGCAGTATTAATTATATATATCCAAGCCTACTTGGAATGATCCAAATGGCTCCCAATGGCTCCCGACAGAGATTTTTCGGGCTGAACTCGACTCGATGCTTTGAGCCGTTCGCCCTCACATGTGGGTCTCGGCTGCTGCTATCCTTCTGAATCGCTCCAGATATATCTATGCAATACTACGCAAGATAATCTATTTGACTCTTGCTGGAGGCACTCCGACAGTCCCAGACTGCTTGTTTTGAGATCTTTGAAAATTTGCAGGATAGATTCGATGAAATTCATTTCTGAAACGTCCATAGTACATCATAGTACCATACATCAAATAGTTCTATACTACATCATGGCAATCATGGTACATGGTGACCCGGATTTGTCATGCCATGTGGACATCCATGGCCTGAGGCAACAGTCCCTCACAGTGCTTGCCGTTCTTGACGGCCGGCACCGGCTGGAACCTGGAAGAAACGATGCAGCTGGGATGACATTGATGGTTAGAATGTGAGATAGTAGGGTAGGGGTAAGGGCAAGAACTATCATTATATATCATTACTAGTATCAACATTTGCCAACTATTTCCCAATTCAGGGCCGAGCATGAAAAGAAACTTTGTCAATTCTTGTAGCTTATCTGGATAAATGATGTCATGCCGCTCGCCTGATTTCAACGCACCCACCTGTAGGGACTGTAGGGGCAGGCTCCATGATACCTAGACCCTCCAAGTACATCCAGTACCGAAAATAGGTAGAAGTATGTAGAAGTGTTAAAGTATGTCAAATACCCATGTTTATGGGTACTTGGAACTCGCCCTTAGCTTAGCTGAACTCTTCGAGAAGGCGATGGAGGAGAGAGAGAGAGAGAGATGGGTACTTGGAGGGTCTAGCTATACTATACCAAAAAAATCAATAGAAATTGTAAGATTATTTCTTTACTACTTTACGTTTTGTTGGGGCGCATAGATTTCCACGAACCAGTATATAATTAGTTGCTTAAACTACGGATGGTGGTCCATCATCCTTCAAGTTCGCGCACTCCTGGGCTCATCAAAGGCAGAAGGCAACAGCATGGAACATGCAGGCGCCAGTGGGGCTTGACGTACACAGCTGAAATTTGACAAGTGTGAGGTATGCAGCCATCCAAGACTTGAAAGGTAGGGGGAAAATGCTAGCCGCTAGCCAAAACAATCAGGATAGTCATCAACAGGAATAAAGATACACCGTCACCAGTTATGAACCCATCGGCTTGGAATGCACAGACAAAACCTAACCCGGATCGTGAATCATCGCGATTTGGTCTGTGAGAAGCATCAACAACAAAACTGTTGTGTTTGTTATGGCGGGCCTCTTTTTGGCAAAACTGAACCACAGATAAATGTTGGGCCAGGCCAGAACATGCCACTATATGGGAAAGGACCGATATTTATTTGGCACATTTATGGCACATTCTGCATCCATCATTTGGATGCTGGGCTGCGCAAACGTCCGTGCCTGTGCACCCATTTGTTTTTCACCCGGTAGCCCGACCATGATCAT
Source organism: Cladocopium goreaui (assembly GCA_947184155.2). NCBI lineage: Eukaryota > Dinophyceae > Suessiales > Symbiodiniaceae > Cladocopium > Cladocopium goreaui. Next base: position 253,464 of record CAMXCT020000329.1, read on the forward strand.
TTTATATAATTTGAAAAGTGCCTAGAATAGTGTAAAATCATTTTCGAAGTTGTTCAGGAATCAGTTTTCCATCATAGTTCTCAGATGTTTTCAGAGAGCTTTGGAAACAATTTCCGCCAGGTGGCTCCCGTGGTCGCTGCCACTTGGAAAGCCTTCACTGATTTTCCCTCTCAACGCGCGGCTCCCTGGGGGGTCGGGGTGGCTACAACCAAGAAGTTATGCCACCAAGAAAGAGAGATTTCCTACAAACAGAAAAATTGAGGGAAACCTTGGTGAATTTTTTTGGTTTGTTTAGAATTGGGTATATGATTGAGGTTTTTTCCCAAATGCGCAGCAAGGATTCCCGTTTCACTCTGGGGGTCTGGGGGTTGAGTGTGTGTTCGCTCGACGTTGCGTTTATGTTCGCAACAGGGCCATATGGCCGTGCCGCCTGTGGTAAGTTCTGCAAAAGGGGTCACTTTTGGAGGTTTCACATGTGGTGTTGCTTTTCGTTTCGCGTGGCAGGTGTGGCATTTTTTCGTGACATTCAGACGATTTCAGACGTGTTTTGTGACGTGTCGAAAGCCCATTTTGTGTGGCAGGCGCAATACTTTTGCGATGTTTTCGTAAGATGAGTTGCAGTGTTCGTGGCAGGCGCAGCACTTTGGATGTGTCCATCATCATTTTGCGTGGCAAGCGCGGCACTTTAGACGTGTCGTGTTACGTGTTTTTTGCGAATCGCATTGTCAGGGCCGCACCAAGTGGCAACAAGGTAATTCCGTGGCAGGCGTGGCATTTTGTGATATTTTGTGAGATGTGCTGAAAATTGACGGAAGCCTCGCACGAAACATCGATTTTGGGGTTGCAAATTTTCAGTTTCTAAGGAAAACTCGTAGGAAAACATCGATTTTGAAGCTACAATGTCAAAATTGGAGGACGTCTCGCACGGAATGCTCGTTTTGATGCTCCCATGTGTCTCGTCTCGAGTCTCTGGTTTTCCTGTGGCCGCGCGGTGTCTGCGGGGGAAGCTGCAAAAAACTCCTCTCCTTTCCGAAGGTTTCCAAGCAGGTTGTCATGTCGTTTTGCGTGGCAGTCGCGGCACTTCGCGACATTCAGACGTGTTTTGTATCGCGTCGAAAGTCGTTTTGTGATTTTTGTGGGGCAGTCGCGATACTCTTGCGACGTTTTCGCAAGATGAGAGCAGCTAAAAGGGTGTGCGGAAAAAAAAAGTTACAGTTTCGTGGGCAGGCGCAGAACTTTGGAGACCTCTATCGTCATTGTGCGTGGCAGGGTCAGCACTTCAGACCATTGCGCACTCCACGCTCCGCACTCTACACTCCACACTTCACCCTTTACACTTCACACTCCACACTTTACATTCCACACTTTACACTCCACACTCTACACTTTACACTCCACACTCCACCCTTACACTTTACACTCAATACTTTACACTTTACACTCTTCACTTCACACCCCGCACTCTACACTTTAACTTTACACTCCACACTCCACACTCCATATTTCACACTTTACACCAATACTTCACACTGTACTGTACGCTCCTCACTCCACACTCTGGACTGTACACTCTACACTTTACACTCCACACTCCACACTTTACACTCCACACTCCACACTCTACACATCTCTCCACTCCACACTCTACACTCCACACTTTACACTTTTCACTCCGCACTTCACACTTTACACTTTACACGTTGCACATCACACTTTACATTCTTGCGCGTCTATGATGTTTCCCTATCTACGCGTTTCGGAATCCGTACCACTATCATAAGTGTGAGCATTCGTGTTCGTGGGCTGCATCTTGTGTTTCATGTGTTAAGACTCGTGGAATGTGGAATGTGTTGGGTCATGTTGGAACTCTGCATTGAAGAGTTTTGAAGGGATCATTCTCAGCAAACATGGAGATTTCACCATCGAAATGGAGATGCAGCTAATATAACAGGGTCAACGGTGAAAGATTTGTCAACGCTCAGCCCCAGGGGACATGACTTTCTACTGGTGGGTTCCAGATCCGACGTTCCTTCACTTGTGCCTTTTCTGCAGGAAGCCTCGTTGGAAAATCGAGGTTTTTCGGTGAACCCAAAAACAAGTCATGAAAACTAGTTAATTAACCTAGTTTAGGGAAGAGAGTAGGCCAGAAGTAACTATTATTTCAAATGTTTTCAATCAACGATTCCGCATGATACCCCACACATTGAACTTAGCCCCGGTGGTTTTGCTGAGATCACCGGTGGAGATCACCTTCCCCGCCTTCGATCGCGCGGCGCACAGCCGTGGGGACAAACGAACCGCACCCAGCTCCATTTCCATCGACAAGTACGTCAGCAAGGAGCGTGCCATGGGGACCATGGGGAAATGGCATGGAAATGGTTTTCAAATGTTTTCAATGTCAAGATGTGTAAAAAAATAGAGAAAAACCATGTAAACCCCCAAGTTAAAATAGAAAAGGATAGAAAAGGATAGAATTCATGTCAGCAATGCTGCGGAATGAGATTGTCTGATCATCTTTGATTTTTTTTGAGGTTACTTACGTAAGTACTATAGATGAAAAGTCGGTACTGTGGGATGGTACTGTGGCATGATGACTGTTGATTTTTTTCTGACCCACGGGACCTTCCTAGGGGATGATTTAGGTATGGCGACCTTTTTTTTTTGTGTTTCGGTGATTACTACCCTTCGTTGTGTTAAACGTGGCTGGCTGGTAAATCTTCAAAACAAATGGAGGCATATGGAGGCTTATAGCTGGGAAAATCATAGAACCAAAAGCTGGTTTGCTATTCCGGAAAGCCATGTTTGATTGCCGCTGGGTATCAATCAATAGTCCATTCATAGTCCATTAATAGCCCATGAATATACCATTAATAGATATTAATAAATATTAATAATGATTTTAAATATATTTAGGAATTTAATAATCCACGCATATAATTACATATATATATATATCACCATTCTGTTTGTTGACCCCGGGGGAATCCAGCTGCAGGACCTCGCAGTTTTGGCTCCAGAGGTCGAAGAGTTTCTGAAGGCTTTCAGGACAGACGCAGCTATCTCAATCGAACTTTTACCCTCCCGGAAACCTACCAAAAAAATTGGAAAAACTACAATTTCCGGATCATGTTCATAAGGAAAAACCCAGGGCTTTTCGCACATCTTTTGGTATGTTTACCCCAGGGTACCGACACGGGGAGTATTTGGGCTGGGCCCATCGCAGTTGCAATCACCATTCACCACTGCCTGAGGGGGTACCATAGGATGAGATGGTTCCAGTTTTCACCAGTGACTTCATCCACATGATGGGGCAATTTGGCAGAGAAAAACCTGGCAAATCCTGGCCCAAAATGTGCGGCCCTATTTTTGTTGTGCACCAATGTGCGGAGCTGTGAGTTATGCATAGTTATGCACCAGAGCATACCAGAGTAGTGTTGTTGTTTGCATTCCTTTTTTGTTGCTCCATTTTTTGTTGCGTTTGCTGATGCCTGGTACTACCAGCCTGTTCCCAGTCACGAGCTTGGTAGCAGCGAGGATCGAGATGCAAATGGTGAACAAGATGCTGTTGGATCAGATTGAGACGAAAGACAACTCATCAGAGGTGTCCCAAACGGACGGTTTAGTTTACTGGTTGGTGGTTTTAATATATTGGGAAAATTCATCCCAACTGACTAATATTTTTCAGAGGGATTGAAACCACCAACCAGTTTAGTTTATGGCTGTTTACAGTATTAGACACTGCGAAAGCCCATGGCTGTCATGGTTTTTGATCCGAAAAAACAAAAAAGGTTTTCAAGCTGCCAGGCTGCCAAGTCAAATCAGCATCAAAATGAAGATAGATATCTACCATAGCTGGATGATATCCTGTCATGGGGATGGAATTGCGAAAACGGACGTTGTACTTACTTTGAATGTCTTTAAATACTTAACATTCATAAAACTAGTAGAACCCCCAGTGACCTGACAGGGCATAGCTGGATTGCGAAGATCAAAGGTGAAGAAGGAACCGGCGCTGTCCAGCGGACAGTTTCTTAGACTTGAGACCTTTTAAGAACACCTCTGATTTTTGTTTTTTTGCAACTGTCAGCGTCAAGGGGCAACCTTCCATTTTTTGATATTTTTGGGCACGTTTGAACCATAGCCACAATGGCATTATGATGGTGATGATAGAGGATGACGCTGGTGGTGATGATGATGACGGATATTTCACGGATTTCCGTCCTGATGAGCAGTGCAGAGTAGCAGGTCACGGCCACTCGCAGACTCTGAAATCGCTGAAAGGTACTGTAGGTCTTTGGTCTCAACATGTCTGAAACGCGTAATTGAAGTTGTTTACTTGCATACATATTTACTTTTACGAATTATTTATATATTTCTTTGTTTTACCATGTAATATTCACATTGAATACACACACCGGATAAATTAAACATGCTGGATGAGAAAAACATATGAAGTGAATGTTTTAACGCTAAGGAGGTGTCGAAAGATCCTTTTTCATGCATTTCTTGATTTTCCAGCGGATTCGTATTGAGATTTGAGCAGGGGTGCATGTTCAAACAACGGTTTTCCCTCTGAGGTCCATGATCGTTTTGGGGGGTGAAAGGAGGATTTCACATCCTGCCACCAATCTGCGCACCAGTTCTGTGAGCAAATGGTCGCGACAGATTGCTGATGGCTCGATGTTTTGTTTTCTGTAAATACAGAACGATCTACCCAGACCCTCCAAGTACACAGAATTTGCATATTATCCATTCTTATCCCATGGTTTTAGTACTTTTATACCTATTTTTAGAGATACATGGCACAATGGTATTATCCCATTATTATCCAGTTACTAATTATCCATTATTATCCCAGTATTATCCCATTAGTATCCCATAGGAGTCTAGATCCGTTTCTCTCTTTTTAAAGAGATGAGAGCGGACTTCAGGTGGCCTGTCGCTGGGTGAATGCCAATGAGAATCTGTGGAAATCATGGCTGCCAGACTCTCGCCGCACCAGTGACACCCAGTTGGATGAAAGGTATATTGTATATATAATTACACATATTATATCATATTATTATGTATTAGACATTATATATATATATATATGTATTATACATTATATTTTGTATAAGTTGTGATGTGCACCCAATGCCATAAAACATCACCAAAATCACCAATTTTATGGGTGGTGTAAACCATCCCCACATGGTATATATATATGTATATGTATATGATATATGTATATGTATATAGTTGTTTATGGCATTCGATTGATACGGCGCCCTTGAAAGGGTTGCAAATTTCGAGGATACCATTCCCTACGTTGTTCATGAGTGTTCATGCTACATCACTGGAGGCACCTTGAGATTGGATCGTACGTTACGCTCAAGATGCGGCAAGTCACGGATGGGGTGGGGTTGGGGGGTGGCCACGGTGGGGCGGGACGGGATTGCAACACGTTCTTGGTGCTATGAAACGATATGTCTTCAGACAGAAGCTCTGGGACAAAAAAAAACCGGCACATTGTTGCTGGGACTCAGCATGACTCAGCAATTGGATTCAACCGGGACATCTCAAGAAGTGGCGGCCCATCAACTTTCCCCATCAAACGGAAGGTGAACCCGGTGAGAGATATGTATGCACTTGGACTTGGAGACACAAAACAAGGACCTGAAAGCAGCGTTGTGCGCGGCTCTTCTGGACTTGAGGAAAACAAGGCCCGTTTGACAAACGCATAAATGCACGAGTCGAAATCCTCAAAACCTAATGTTATTGTTCAAAGAAAACCGGTATAATTAGCATTTCGCTCAGCGCAACCACCTAGGCAGGCCACACGAAATCAAATTGGATCTTGTGAACTCATGTTACGGACTCCAACAAATACCACGTTTTTCCCACCACAACAAAGTCATTCAAAAATAATCGGCCACCCTTCCAAGGGCGCCGAATCAACCGGTTAACCTTGTTTCTGGTGCCGGCGCCTGTAAGGGCCCCGAGCTGTTGTGTAATTTTGAAAGGTGTTGGGGGGTTGTTTCCGGGAGGGGGTCGGGGTGGGGGGGGCAATAACGTCCACTTGCCTGATTTCTTTGATAGCAGCTTTCTTGGGATAGATTTGCAACTTATTGCGCTGTCGCTTCATGGTCCTCGGTTCTGCTACGTTAAATTTCTTTCCACTGTGGGGTTGCTATGCTTATGCTACTTTCTGGTCCTTTTCACCGTGGGTTTGTTACGCTTATGCTATGTTGTGGCTTCCTTTTCGCACTGGGTTTGTTATGCTTATGCTACGTTGTGGCTTCCTTTTTACTGTGGGGTTGTTACGCTTATGCTACGTTGTGGCGTCCTTTTCACTGGGTTTGTTACGCTTACATTGTGGCTTGTTTTCACATAGGGATTTCTTTTCGTTGCTGCATCTATGGTGCATTTTAGCATTGTGGAATTAATGGAACTCGGTATGTTTTGCAACCTCTCAGTTTAATTCTGGTTGTCGATGAATGTTTACTTGTGGTGACCGCGGCGAAAAGATAAAAAAAAAAAACTACGTCGCAGACATGATGGGCCAAACATCTTCTGGCACGGAACACAATTCTTACCGCCATTTGAAAAAAATGACCAATGAACCTTCTTTTTGGGAGTTTCAACTGCAAAATGTCGAGTTCGTGCTAGCAACATGACCAAACCTGAGGTAAATTCACTACCGTTACAGTACGAAGGGACATCCAAATGTCAAAGTTACAGATCCAACCATGCAAAAACTGGGAATTTTGTATGATGGACTATAGAAAGCAATCATGAAATATCATGAAGACGTTCAAGGCCGCGGGCCTCTTACAGGCGCCGCCACCTTCTTTATGGAATTGGCATTGGGTTGCCCACCCACAGAAGAAAATAACAATTCAATTCTGGAGGAAATTTGATACTGTGCTTGGAACGAAAAGACAAGACACTGGGGTTGGTTTCCTTCAAATCCTCGAACGGAGGGCCGCGCAAACCAAGACCAAGAATAGTCAGACGTGGGTCCGTGGGAGCATGATGCTTATCCATGCTTGCACTGCCAGAACTTACATGGATTTTTACCATCCCGGTATGTGTTGTGATAGCGAAAACATGAAGAACTCCTCGAAATTGTCACAGGCACAAAGGTTTTAGGGTTGTTTCTGACGACAAGTAGACATGGGAAACATGCAGATGTTTCGAAATGCTTCAATTTCTGTGTGTCCAGCTGTTAGTGGTAAGGAGGTCCTTTACCTGTGAATACATGTGAGATGTCAAGGAAAAATCCTTCAACCAATGCGTGTCTTCAGACCATCAAATGTCCGATGTTCCGTAGCTATCCGGACGATTTTGGGATGATTACACTTTAGAAGGCCTTGTTGTTTTCCCCTTTTGATTTGTTATGAAGCAACCAGCATTTGAATTCTATCCCATTCTATCTCTACATTTTGGGGCCTTGGTGTTGCACTCTCTGGTTTCATGTGGTTTCCGTGAACTCGAATCATCGCTGACTGAAGCTGGCCTCGAGGATGTGACCCAATGCTATGCCGGCTTCGGTTTGTACCATGAGGCCACCAATCAGCCACTTGGCGAGGCGATTGCGTCGTTTCACCCAACATCTTTGACTATTTTGAATACCTAGATGTAAGATGATGTAAGATGGAACGTTATTTTTATGGGATTACTGTAGATTATTTTCTAGATGATTCAATCTGTGTTTTGTTGTTCCCCACATTGACGTGTGGGGTTTTTGTTTTTAGTGCTGTATCCGCTCCTTCTCCTCCTCCTCCTCCTCCCGCCTGTCCACAAATCCTCACTCACACATATCTCCCTCACACATACATCACACAATCACACACAGCCTCATTCGCACACACAAGCAATCACTCACTCACTCACTCACACACACACACATCACTCACACTACACATACATCACGCACCCCAATTACACACACCACACAGCACCCCAATTACACACACCACACACTCATCACTCACTCCACTCCACTCCACTCCACTCCACTCACATATCACTCACACGCACACATCCCAGACACAATCACTCGCACACACATCACTCACATCACTCTGCCGGTGGCTTTTGCGTGGCAGGTGCGGCGCTTGGTGCTCTGCGAGCGGTCGGATGGCGTCGCAGGTGCGAGCCGGTGGCTTTTGCATGCCGCACCACTTGGTGCTCTGCAAGGGGTCGGATGTACGCCCTGGCGCCCCTTGCTCTCCGCCGCTCTGCCGGTGGCTTTTGCGTGGCAGGTGCGGCATTGTGCGGCACTTGGTGCTCTGCAAGCGGTCGGATGTATACGCCCTGGTGTCCCTTGGTGTCGTCTGCAAGCGGTCGGATGGCGTGGCAGGTGCGGCACTTGGTGCTCTGCAAGCGGTCGGATGTACGCCCTGGCGTCCCTTGGTGCTCTGCAAAAGCCACCGGCAGAGCGACGGAGACCAAGGGAAGCCAGGGCGTGCATCTGACCCCTGCAGAACCACGCAAAAGCCACCGGCAGCCAGAGCGAAGGAGACATGCCAAGGCGTACATCCGACCGCTTGCAGAGCACAAGAGCCGACACTGCCACGCAAAGCCACCGGCAGAGGGGGAGACCAAGGGGACAGCCAGGTGCGGCACTTGGTGCTCGCAAGCGGGTCGGATTTTGTATACGCCATGGTGTCCCTTGGTGTCGTATGCCAAGTGGTCGGATGGCGTGGCAGGCTGCGGCACTTGGTGCTCTGCAAGCGGTCGGATGAAGCCCTCATGGAGTCCCTTGGTGCTCTGCAAAAGCCACCGGCAGAGCGACGGAGACCAAGGGACCGCCAGGGCGTACATCTGGAGCCCCCTGCAGAAACACGCAAAAGCCCCCGGACAGAGCGACGGGAGACCTGCCAAGGCGTACATCCGACCGCTTGCAGAGCACCAGCGACGCACCTGCCACGCAAAAGCCACCGGCAGAGCGGCGGAGACCAAGGGACGCCAGGTGCGGCACTTGGTGCTCTGCAAGGGGTCGGATGTACGCCCTGGCGTCCCTTGGTCTCCGCCGCTCTGCCGGGGCTTTTGCGTGGCAGGTGCGGCGCTTGGTGCTCTGCAAGCGGTCGGATGTACGCCCTGGCGTTCCTTGGTCTCCGCATCATAACCTCACGTCACATGCAACAAGATAAGTATATTTCCGCTTGCATACATTTACATTTATCACTTAACACACACACATACACATACGTATAACATCCGCATGTACATCACATATATTACAAACTGCCTCTTACACCCGGTACACATATCGCTAACACTACCAAAGTGAGACACCTGTACATGCACATGCATTCATACACAAAAAACCCACCATCACCCCTCCATCACTCTCATACTTCCTCTTCCCTTGTTGCTTTTCTATGCTCAGTCTAAGTCTGGAGAAGTTGTTAACATGTGGGGCTATCCCGTCCTATAATTCCAAGTTCCACCTTTAAAAAAGATGCGGTGTATCCAACGTGAGACAGGATGAGCTCGCATTGCGTCTTGCCTAGTCTGAAAAGGGAACCGCACCCGCCAACCCCAGATTGGTCTTTTCGCAGTAAATCATTAAATTTTCAAATAGATATTGCAAACAACGATGACTTCCATCCGAACATGATCCACAAATGGTGAATGGTCCCGTTGTTTTTTTTTAAGAAGAGGGTCAAGTCCCGTTGAGCCCCCCATCGATAGTTCTTCCCCACCTGCCAGGTGAGGGTTGTTAGATTTTATCAGAGCTGTTCTCCTCCTCCTCCGCCTCCGCATCCTCCTCCTCCTCCTCGTCCTCCTCCGCCTCCTCCTCGCAGTCCAGATCCCAGTGGGCACAGCCGGACCTCAACCGCGAGCTCCAGATCTCAACCGCGAGTTGCAGATCGCAGTGGGCACTGCCGGACCCTCAACCGCGACTTCCAGGTCGCAGTGGGCACTGCCGGACCTCAACCGCGACCTCCAGATCCCAGTGGGCACTGCCGGACCTCAACCGCGAGCTCCAGATCCCAGTCGGCACTGCCGGACCTCAACCGCGACTTCCAGATCGCAGTGGGCACTGCCGGACCTCAACGCGACTTCCAGATCGCAGTGGGCACTGCCGGACCTCAACGGGAAGAAAAGATGTCAGATAGAATGTCAGAAGATATGCCAGATAGAATGCCAGAAAGAATTTCAGAAAGAATGTCAGAAGATATGCCAGACAGAATGTCAGAAGATATACCAGAAAGAATGTCAGAAGATATGTCAGATAGAATGTCAGAAGATATGCCAGATAGAATGCCACATAGAATGCCAGAAGATATGTCAGATAGAATGCCAGAAGATTTGCCAAATAGAATGCCAGAAGATATGCCAGAACGTATGCCAGAACATATGCCAGAAGATATGCCAGATAGAATGCCAGATAGAATGCCAGAAGATATGTCAGATAGAATGCCAGAAGATTTGCCAGATAGAATGCCAGAAGATATGCCAGAACATATGCCAGAAGATATGCCAGATAGAATGCCACATAGAATGCCAGAAGATATGTCAGATAGAATGCCAGAAGATTTGCCAGTAAGAAAATGTATAAATATCATGGTGGGGATCATTCGAAGTAAAGTAATTTTTTTGAATCATATTAAATCCCATTATTTGGCCGGTAACATTGGTGCAGATATTTTACCGTGAGATTCCACATTGGGAAACTGAGAGCGCGACATTTCCCAGGTATGTAGCAGATCGCAAGGATCCCAGCGGCTTGATGTGCAAGGCGGGGGGTCAAAGTCATCCCCCTATGAAATCGGTGGACCCAATTTCATAAATCCAATTCGGGATGGTTGTTATGGTTCATTGTTGGGTTTGCCACATGATTAAACTGAGCATACGGCATACCATGGCATAAACGGCATACCCTTTTTTTAGACACAGCCAGGTGGCATGTGTCTTCCCACTATGGTTTTGTTGGGTCGTTGGAAACGTTTGAAGAGAAAGTTGAAGATTTCCGAAATCGCAGTGACTCGTCCACCAGGACGGAATGTTGGGACCAAAGTGGGTAGCACAGATTGATGCTGCAGGGTTGACCATCCTTTCCCCAAGTAGACCAGTTTGGTGATGTGCTTTGAGGGGTCCCAGTGTGCATCCCGGTGTACCAGCCAGTCAAAACATTGTTGGGCGGGTGTTTTTTGGCTGAAATGTTTTTATCTTCATCAATTATGATGAAGTGTGATCAATCCCCCCCAAGGAAATGATTCAATCTGGTCCATGAAGATTAAGCCTTGAGAAGAATAGAATTTCCTGAAGCAGCAGCCCAGCCCCAGCCAGACCACAATTTTGGAGGCGCAAGTGATTGTTCAGCCGCCAGGCGTGCCCGTCTGGCACCTACTCGGCTGAAGTTCTGGATTCAAAGGGCTCCACGTTTGCGTGCAGCTGGGTTGAAACATGTTGAAATATGTTGAAATATGTTGAAATATCGTGAACTAGGTCCACCGCTCATATCGGACCGTGGTACGACATGGTATTTGTCACATTCTAATTTCAATGGGAAAAATATGGGACCATCAAACAAGTTTTGAAACGCGTAGTTCCATTGAGGGAAATATCTCATGTGGTTTTCCCATTCTAATTTCAAGATGAAACGTGTTTTCCGGCCAGTCAAATTTCTGAATTCGCAGTCATAGGGGGAATTGGACACGGTTTCTTTTCACATAGGAATTGCGTGTTTTTACACATTCCACCTGTCAGGGTTTGCAAGTCAACGGTTTTTCCTTCTGAGCGTTGGAAAGTTGCGTGGTTTTCAGCAATGTTTTCAATGCTGAATAGAACTTGTTTGGTGTGGGGCAGGCATCTCCGACTGTCGGTAGAGTAGACAAATTGAAAGACAAGGTCAGATAAAGCTGGATCAACCCTTCGGCGGCCTGCCACTTTGAGACTGACTGGCTGACTGGAAACTTGTTTCCCAAGAAACGTTTCAACTCTAACCAGGAAGGATCTAGGACTTGTGTTCCAGCGTCCATGTGGTCATGGATGTTCCGAACAAAGACTTTCTGTTGGTGGCACGCCGACTCAAACCTCAAACCCAAACGAAAAGCTTCAGAGCGCCAAGCGCAGTTGCCATCTGCGAAGGCTGTGGTGTTGAACCTCACATGTTTTGATTCAAGCTAGCCAAGACATGTTTTGGGGGCATGGTAACTAACCGTAACTAACCTGGAAAGACACATTGTCATTCCTTACATCCTTTGTGCAATGAGCCAGACATGCGTTAGGCACTTGCCAAGGCACCCTTTATGGACCTTGCTCAAGAGATGGGAACTTCTCGTTTGGAGAAGGAATTCAAGTAAGAACAAGAACGACAAGCACAACCGCTTTAAAAGCTGTCTGGTCTGTTCATTTTCACGGCTTGCATGTGTTGCGTTGCTTGACTTCTCATTGTCCTGTTTGCATGTATGAAACAGTCTCAGATTGTATATAGTGTCTTGGTTTTGCTCCGTGAAGTTTCGAATCTCTGTTCAAACACAACTCTACATATAAAACATGTGCCTGCCCCTCCCCAAGTCAGGCACTAAGCCAGAAGCGAGACATGCAATTGCAAAACCTGTCCGTGTTTCAAACATCCAAAAAAGATCAAAAAAGATGAATGCTCTCAGCAAATAAGGCTGTCACAGAAGAAGACATTGAAGACGCAAGTTCCAAGACAACGCGCTTATAGCGTAGCATCATCTTCAAGACACAAGTCTAAGTGCCACGTACGTTAACACACTCACCCGCCCCTCACACCCTGGTGACAAGGCGCAAGTTCCAAGACAACGTGCTGTAGCGTAGCATCATCTTCAAAACGCAAGTGCCAGGTACGTTAACACACCCGCCCACCCCTCACCCCCTGGTGACATGACGCAAGTACCAATACAACGTGCTCGTAGCGTAGCATCATCTTCAAAACGCAAGTGCCAGGTACGTTAACACACCCGCCCACCCCTCACCCCCTGGTGACATGACGCAAGTTCCAAGACAACGTGCTCGTAGCGTAGCATCATCTTCAAGGCGCAAGTTCCAGGTACTTTAACACACCCGGCCACCCTTCACCCCTGGTGACATGACGCAAGTACCACGACAACGTGCTGTAGCGTAGAGTGCCAGGTACGTTAACACACCCGGCCACCCCTCACCCCCTGGTGACATGACGCAAGTTCCAAGACAACGTGCTTACAGCGTACATCATCTTCAACACGCAAGTGCCAGGTATGTTAACACACCCGCCCCCCCTCACCCCATGGTGACATGACGCAAGTTCCAAGACAACGTGCTTATAGCATAGCATCATCTTCACAAGACGCAAGTGCCAGGTACTTTAACATACCTGCCCACCCCTCACCCCCTGGTGACATGACGCAAGTTCGAAGACAACGTGCTTATAGCGTAGCATCATCTTCAAGTCTAAGTGCCAGGTACGTGAACACATCCGCCCACCCCTCACCCCCTGGTGACATGACGCAAGTTCCAAGACAACGTGCTGCAGCGTAGCATCATTTTCAAGCAGAAGAAGCCAAAAAGCAGTAAAAACCCACGAGCTGTATCGAGCTGTTGCGGGCGGTGGCCTAACTACCCAGGAGTCGTCAGTGGGTTAGTGTGAGGAAGATTCCAGGGAAGCTCCCAAAAAACTAGGCAACCGGTTGACTCGGCGCCCTTGTAAGGGTGACGAATTTGAAATTCTGATTTTTGAGGCTAAGAGACAAAATGCTGGTATTTGCAGGAGTCGTCAAAAAATGTTTGCAACATGGACATTCATTTCGATTGGCAGGCGTGTGACTCAACAGTGAAAATGTGCGTTTCGCCTGCGCGGTGACGCGATTTTGCTCTTCAAGGGTCAAAAAAAAACATTAGAAATTTATGATTTTCAATCATCCGAATCATATCAGGGCGACATTCACTCTTCCAGTTTTTTCCTCTTCTCGACGCTAGCGGTGCCAGAGCGCTTGTGGCAACGCAGAAGCCACAGTCTGCAACAAGGCAGCGTTGGGACGCCATGTCCAGCTGTAGGCCCAAG
>CAMXCT020000330.1:0-157500 GCA_947184155.2 Cladocopium goreaui
TACACACATACATACATACATACAGAAATACATACATACATACACATACATACATACATACATACATACATACATACATACATACATACATACATACATACATACATACACACATACATACATACATGCATGCATCATGCATACATACATACATGCATGCATACATACATACACATACATACACATACATACATACATACATACACACATACATACATACATACATACATGCATACATACACAAATACATACATACATACATACATACATACATACATACATACACACACACACAGACATACATACATACGTACATACGTACATACGTACATACGTACATACATACATACATACATGCATACGTACATACACTGATTTATTCATGTACGTTACTTTCTTGTTTTTATGTATATTCTGGCTGTTTTGTGTTGGACCACCCGTCAGCCAACTCGGCAACTGATGTGAGATCCCCCGATCGAAAACAAAAGTGGATGTACTATGACCTTTGTTCACGCAGCAACTCATAAAGCCCAATTCTCCCGGCAAATTTGGCCTTATATCAGGTTAGTGAATTGCTATATTTTGCCAAGAATTCTTATAATTTTCCAATAAATGACCTTAAAATACCTCAAGGTATCTTATGGAACATAGTATGGTATGGGTCCTGGTTGGAAATACCTCACAATACCTTAAATGTTTGTTTGGAAATTCTATGTTCTGGTATGTCATACGTATGTTATGCTTGTCTCGCCCCAGTTCTGATCATGACGGCCAAAACTCTTGGGATCTCCGCCGTATCTTCAGGCCATCCTCTATCGTATCTTCAGTTTAATTACCTTGCCTCAGCCCCAGCTGGTGACTTGGCCGCGGCATGACCCGGTGATGGTGATGGTTTTGGTCATGTCTTTTTTCTGTGGAAAGCAAGATTAAAATGTGTTGTTTTGGCCAAGATCATATCTCAAGCAAATCAAGAACACACAAAAACCAATCAGAAAAATATTGTGTTCTGAAATATAAATATATTTGGTTTAAGTGAAGTCATAGGAAGGATGTTTGGTAATGATCCCATGCAATGTCATGATTTCAGCCTGCGGCCGCAAATCATGGTACCCCCTGGTGCACTATCATAGCTATATAGTATTTTTGAAAACACCATGTTTAATAGGTAAATCATCGAAGTAAATGTGCTATGATCCATAGCTAGATACTATAACATACTGGAGGGTAAGTCAATCGATTTGAGTGATTTTGATGTGGTTTTACCATCAACTCCTGTGTTTCCATATGCTAGGGGCCCGGCCTGAATTGACCACCTCTTGAACATGCCAGGAGGTTTCCGAAGTCATGATGGGGTACTCCAAATCCAGTCGTCATGATGGGGACCATAACTTAGTATTGAAACCAATGGTGACGACTGGGGACCCACAATTTTAAGCTGTTAAGAAAGCACCAGATTTTGATTAAGAGATATTCAGAGACAATTTGGTCATGTAAATTTCAAGATACACATGGCAAAAACCGCATCCAACACCTTGCATGGAGCACCAGGGTTGTCTCTGTGCTGCCTGGTGCTTGTTGATTACACCACTATATGGAGGTCTCCCAGTCATGGGGGTACCCCTAAATCATCCATGTTAATAGGATTTTCCGAAATATAAACCATCCAGCTATTGGGTATCCCCCATTTATGGAACCGCCCCATGTTTACATATTGTTTATGCATTCTTTTTCTGGATCTCTGTAACTGATGGGTATCGGTTCCATGACCGGCCCTGACCGGAATCCGGCTATTTTGTGTTGTCGAGTTTAGGCCATGGTGACTATCTCAAACAACATCGATCTGCCGGAACGTCCCCTGGAGGGATTGAGGATTCAGCTGTCTGCGAGATGGATGACAGGAATAGCAAGAATCTTGGGGATATAGTACCCTCTGGTAAATTAACATAGACATAGACCCCCTGAAAATAACATTTGTTTAATGAAAACTAATCTTCCAACCCCTATCTGGCAGGGTCTATGTTAGTTTACTGGAGGCTAACTAGCATATAGCCAAAAAATTTTATATGTTTCGAAAGTGAAGGAGATGCATGTCATCATAGAAGTCTCTAAGATCGGGCGCAGCATATGATGCCGACCAGGGCCTTCATCGGTCACGTTGAGATGATCGACCGGTCGATCTTGAAATCCTGATCCGTTGGAAAATCCTGCTGGGACCATTCCGACAGAACCACCAGATGCTCTGGATGTCCTGTCCAAAGGTCACCTGATCTTTTCGGTTTATGTCCCATGTACCATACTTCTATACCTAGACCCTATAGGTTTGTACCCTCAAAAATGATGTGTTATGCCATAATTTTAGTACTCTTACCATTTTTGGAATATTTGGAGGGTCTAGGTATATACGATTCCTATGTTTCCAGTCCCAATTTCTATATAAGTAATAAGTACTTACTAATAAATAAGTAATTAATACAATTATCCAAGAACTAACCGGGTTTCTTACCCAACCTGTCCGGCGCTGATCCTGCCCAGTGCCTTGAAAGCGAGGCTTGTTGCCAAAGGTTTGCACCCGCCTTGGCTTTGACCGGGTGGACTTCAGAAGCTATACGATGCTGGGGCGATGTTTTTTCGCGGAGTGGGGCGACCCCTTTTTTTGTTTTGGAAGGGTGTGTCATCTCTGATTGAAGGTTTGCAGGTCGATTTTTGTGTTTCTTTGTGCTGGGAAGTGAATGAAAGAAAATAGACTGACCAGCGAAAAAAACTATCAAAAACTCCATTATTTTGAACATTGGCAATGATGAAGGGGAAATAAAAAACGGTGCTGAAAATGCATCCATGGCTTATATATATATATACAGCATAATACACCAGTTTGCTGCCTGGTGTTTAAAACACTTAGG
Source organism: Cladocopium goreaui (assembly GCA_947184155.2). Lineage (NCBI taxonomy): Eukaryota > Dinophyceae > Suessiales > Symbiodiniaceae > Cladocopium > Cladocopium goreaui. The sequence goes on from CAMXCT020000330.1 coordinate 2,901, forward strand.
TCAGTGTGAGATATTGCCGGGCTGAGATTCTGACATCCCAAGGAGAGATCAGATCCACGACATTCTGCGACGGCGCTTAGAAAGTCATCAGGTCCGTTGAAAGTTTCTGTTTCTGGGTGGTGAATGGTTAGGTGAAAACGAACATGCTTGAAAGTTCACCAAACCGAAGCAAAGTTGGAAAATGAGCACACAGATGCAGACGGTAGCGTACGTATATAGTTGAGTTGCTTCGACAAATGGAGGTACTTCAAAGTTCAAAATGGGTATGTTTCAATCTTTGGACATCTTTAGACATATTTTGGAGTCCAAATATTGGATATAGTTCGCCCAGCGCAACCAAACAGATACAAAACTGGCTACCAACGGACAATACGCTCTTATCAACTGTCGCCATTTAGACATGCTAAGGCGAAGGAAACCGTAAAAACGGTGTTTTTTTCGACTTATTATTCTGACACATTTTGACCACATAGGGCCCACTTGGAAGACCAACATGTGTAACAATGGATGCTGGGTATGCTATCCGATGCTATCCTGAATGCAACATGCAAGAAACACGGGCCGCGTTGATCAGCAGGGAATGTGACGGCCAATCGGGGGGTCAAGGGGAAAACACGTGTGGAACACGTTCATTTGAAAGAAACGGCATTTTGCAGTTTACTGTATATATATATATATATAACGCGGTATTTAATATATATATATATAGTTTTTTTTGCTGCCATTTGGTGCTTTAGCTTACCGTCTTTCGTGTATCAAGTTTTTCGGGGTCATGTCCGAAATTTCCACGTAAACCGCTTGTTTGCAACAATCCCCATTGAAAATTGTTTCATGTTTTGGTTTCACCCGTTTCCATTTTTTACACCCCATGTTCAACAAGTTTGAACAATGTTGCACGAATTTGCCTTCCGATGTTCCGATGTTTTTTCATTGTGTCCACTGTGTCCCGGTTAATTTCTGTAGTGGGCTGGATAAACCATATGCTCCATGGTGCTGGAATATTTACCAACATTTGCCCGAACAAAATCACTCAGTTTTGTAGGTGAATATACCATACATGGAGCATATGGGAAATGAACATGACCTCACGGAGTTTTCCGTCACTGGAATGATGGACTGCGACTCATCCCTAAATGGCCGAACTTTGCGGCAATATATATATAAAAAGGTTATTGAGCTAATGAAGCTGTAATATCATATTGGTTAGGGAGATTTAGGGAGTGCTAGGGATATCAATGAATAACATACGGATATGAATATGATTAGAGATATCAATGATTGGTTTCTGGATACCTAATTGTTCTTAAGTCAGCCAGATTTTTTTCTGGTTCTGGCCATTCTGACCTCAAAGAAGCCTCAAAATTGCAGGCCCTTGATGTATTTAAGAACGACGCCCTGAAGTACTGCGCTGCACGTGTTGCGGGGCATTCAGGCGATGTACGTAAGGCCTGGACACATGGTGTGGTAGAAAATTGGAAGCTACGAAACCCGATTGGATGGACATGTTACGCCAGGTTACGCAATGTTACGCAATGTTATCGCATTTTGAAACCGAGGTTGCAGTAACACCAATTTGCCAAGGCCATTCTCTTTCCTCTTGGCATCCAAAAGATTTTAAGGATCACATTTTAGATGTAATCCATATGGAGGTGTCCTAAAATGATACCCCAAATCCAAATTTGTCAATTTGAGTATTCACAGCCATAGTTTTGGCATGTTTTGCGGATCCCTGGGGATTTCGACTCGCCTCAAGCCTTGGGCTGCCAGGCTTTACAGTTGTGCCGACGCGCCCTGGAGCTGTGCTGCGAGAGAACATCTTCCAACACGAAGCTTCAAGCCACATGGCAACGATCAAAAAACGGTGGTTCTTTTCCGGATGCCCTATATATGTAATATATTGTCATATATAAATGGATCTTATTGGGGGGATAGTTTCGATATCAGGGCCAAATTGATCCAAGATGAAACAAAGTAAGGGGGCACCTCAAAAAACAACTTGTGATCATCACCAAAAATAATAAGTACCCTAGATCAGCTGGGTTTAGATCAGAAGACTTTGTGAACCCCCATGCGCATAAATAAACTCAAAACAACTTAAAAACTCATTAAAAAACATTTGTTCACATATTTAAGCATTTTATCCCATTAAAAACGCATTTTTTAATCATTTTTTCATTTTATATCATTTTTTATTTGGTTGGGGTACAAATGGGTATATACAAATCAAAATTGGTGGATTATATATTATCTGAGGGACATGTGATAGAACGTGTTATTTCTGGTGATTTTTTGAGTTCATTAATCACATTTTTATACTTTTCAGTGTTGTGTGCATTTCTGGTAGGTAACCTTAATAAATCATCTAAAATGTCTCTGTTGATACTTCCATCTTTTCCACCCGTTCCTGATATATAAATAAAGTGTCTTGCCTGTCTTGTATAATCCCGATGGGCTTCTGTATGCATTTGTCAATCCGTGTCTGTTTTCTGTTGTTTTTTTGTTGGCTATGTTCCTTTCTTCTTTATACAGTCTTGTATTTTGTCTGAATTGCTCATTAAGATTTCTTGCAAAGTTGTTCATCTTCTCATCTAGGTATCTTTGTTTCTTGTCCGTGTCGTTCATCAACTCTTCTCTTCCTTGACGCATTAATTCATCAAATGCTACTCTACCTATTTTTTTGCGAATAATCTCATCTCTTCTCTTGTTAATACATTTTCTATTGCTTGACCTCCCATAATTCTCTGAACAACCTCTCTCCCAAACTGCCTTCCCACCTGTCTCAATGCATTAGTCATTGCTATTCTTCCAACTCCTGCTACAACTCCAATCAAAAAAATAAAATATTCATGTTTGATAAAAATCATTTCTAATAATAGATAGTATCATGAGTCATGAGTAATAGATAAACATATAAAAATAGTTCTGTAGATAGTAAGTATCGCAATGCTCAATCAAAATCTTCATCTGACTTTTCAGTGGAGTTAAACGAAAACTTAGAAAAACCAGAGGAAACAAAACTCTATGTAACTGATATGTTTATTCCAGCGGTGTGGAAATCTACAGAGGTGGGCTTCTATGAGTATATTTATGTTGTGGTCTTCAATGGCAACGGGTTCAGCAAAGGAGGCTGCTGCGTCCTGCGAATCCCTGAAAGACAAATGACTGCAGCAATAAATTCAACAATCACATGCAATATATCAGCAAAAAAAATGAAAAAACAAACAAAAACATTTTTTTGGGGGTTTTGCAGCTTTATTTTTTCATGCTATCATCAAGTTTGAGATGTTTTGAGATTTTTTGATATTTTTTGAGATTTTTTGAGCTTTTTTGAGATTTTTTGAGATTTTTTGAGATTTTTTGGGATTTTTTGAGATTTTTTGTTAAACATAATTTATTTTTTTGCTATTTTTAAATTGTTTTTTTGAGATTTTTTGAGATTTTTTGAGATTTTTTGAGATTTTTTATTGTCATTTTGATTTCTTTCTTGTGATTGTTTCATGTTTTAATTACCCTTAAAAATGTGACTAATGTATCGCCATTGAAGACCACAACATAACTATATTCATAGAAGCCCGCCTCTGTAGATTTCCACACCGCTGGAATAGAAATATCAGTTACATAGAGTTTTGTTTCCTCTGGTGTTTCTGAGTTTTCGTTTAACTCCACTGAAAAGTCAGATGAAGATTTTGATTGAGCATTGCGATACTTACTATCTACAAAAATATTTTTATATGTTTATCTATTACTCATGACTCATCATACTATCTATTATTAGAAATGATGTTATCAAACATTAATATAAAAATAAATGATTGGAGTTGTAGCAGGAGTTGGAAGAATAGCAATGACTAATGCATTGAGACAGGTGGGAAGGCAGTTTGGGAGAGAGGTTGTTCAGAGAATTATGGGAGGTCAAGCAATAGAAAATGTATTAACAAGAGAAGAGATGAGATTACTCGCAAAAAGAATAGGTAGAGTAGCATTTGATGAATTAATGCGCCAAGGAAGAGAAGAGTTGATGAACGACACGGACAAGAAACAAAGAGACTTAGATGAGAAGATAAACAACTTTGCAAGAAATCTTAATGAGCAATTCAGACAAAATACAAGACTGTATAAAGAAGAAAGGAACATAGCCAACAAAAAAGCAACAGAAGACAGACACGGATTGACAAATGCATACAGAAGCCCATCCGGATGATATAAGACAGGCAAGACACTTTATTTATATATCAGGAACCGGTGGAAAAGATGGAAGTATAAACAGAGACATTTTAGATGATGTATTAAGGTTACCTACCAGAAATGCACACAACACCGAAAAGTATAAATATGTGATTAATCAACTCAAAAAATCACCAGAAATAACACGTTTGGTGGATTATGACAATGACCATGTGCATTTGGTTTTAGACGATAAAAATCAAGTTTCTTTGTTTTTTTTTCATTTTTCCATTGTTTTTCATATTAAATCATGTTCCTTCGGTTTTGTTCGTTTTTATCATCTTACTGTTGGTTAGAGATTTGTTTCCGATCTAAACCCCTCCGATTCAGGGTACTTATTAAGGTTAGTGAGATCAGCTGGTTGTTACCTCGTTTTTGGTGGAACAAGGAAAACTTATTTGGAATTTAACGGGTTTTATATGTTGTGTATCTTATGTTTAAAACATACCGGTCACTATGAATCCAGATACTCCCCTGAGGAACTTAAGGCCTCATATTGCAGTCATACTTCCTCAAGTACGGCTGGATATGGCTGGATGCATGTCATGTTCATCCACTGCAGGTGGGGGTGGACAGCCTAAGGGCTGCGGATGAAGATTTGCTGCAGGGCAATCCTGGGGTTTTCGCCATCCGCCACATCAGTGCCTTTGGTTGTGCACCGGGATGCGAGAAGTGTTTTAAAAAAGGCCTGCACAATCCTGTGTTGTAAGTGTTATTTTCCCCTCCGGGGAGCGATGAGTCATAGTTAAGTTAAATGGTTGTCGAAGGAAGTTTAGAAGTGAAACTTCCGACAATATGGACAGTTGAAAAGCAGAGGTGAAAAGAGTCAGAAGAGAAAAGATCAGAAGAAAGAAGATGCAGATGCGCGAAAAGGTAGGAAAGTCGCGAAACACTGTGTTTTTCCAATGATTTTGGGGCTCCGGAGGGTCGAAAAGTAGGCTCGCTAAAGCGGCGGGTGCGGAGCCAGCTGGCCAGATGAGACATGAAAAAGTGCACGCCGTTGTGGCGCGAAGCACATTTCCAAGTCAAAATGGACAAAACACTAGAGGAGCGGACCACTTTTGGAAGCTGAGATGTCGAAAAAGTGCACGCCGTTGTGGCGCGAAGCACATTTTGAAGTCAAAATGTGCAAAACACACCATGGTCGGACCACTTTTGGAAGTTGAGATGTCGAAAAAGTGCACACCGTTGTGGCGCGAAGCACATTTTGAAGTCAAAATGTGCAAAACACACCATGGTCGGACCACTTTTGGAAGTTGCGATGTCGAAAAAGTGCACGCCGTTGTGGCGCGAAGCACATTTCCAAGTCAAAAGTGTTAAAAACTGACGGTATCGGACCACTTTTGGAGGTTCAGATGTCGAAAAAGTGTCGAAAAAGTGCACGCCGTTGTGGCGCGAAGCACATTTCCAAGTCAAAAGTGTAAAAAAACTGAGGGTTTTGAGCCTTTTTTGACGTTAAGATGTCGAAAAAGTAGACACTGATTAAGTTAACTAACTTGACTAACTTAACTAACTTCACTAACTTAACTACCCTAACTTCGACGACAACAGGAACAGCAACAACAACAACAACACCAACCACAACAACTACAACTACAACAACTACAACTACAACTACACAACAACTACAACTACAACTACAACTAGAACTACAACAACTACAACAACAACAGCAACAACAACAACAACTACAACTACAACTACACAACAACTACAACTAGAACTACAACTACAACAACTACAGCTACAACAACAACTACAGCTACAACAACAACAACAACAACAACAACTACAACAACTACAACAACTACAACAACTACAACAACTACAACAACAACTACTACTACAACTACACTACACAACAACTACAACCACACAACAACTACAGCTACAACAACAACAACAACTACTACAACTACAACTACAACTACAACAACTATAACTACAACTACAAAACAACTACAGCTACAACTATACAACTGCAACTACACTACACTAATTACATTACACCACAACTACAACTCCACTACGCTACAACTACAACTACAGTTGCAGTACATCACACTACATCCAGCAGTTGTGGGTGAGGTGACCACTGCAACCATTGCAACCACTCCAGCAAACACAACTCCAACCACCTTTCGGTCAATCAGTGGATTCGCTCTGCCATCCGTGATTCACAACAACCAACGTCTCCTATAGGTTTCCTATTCTGAAACTTCCGCCACCGCCTTGTGCGGTACTACTGGTATAAGTGTACTATATAATCGTTGCAGAATTCTTTTTGATAACTGGATGCTTCTAAGCTGTGAAGAGACTGCCTGCGAGCCAGTTACAAGATGTTACAAGACTGGGATGATCTGGGATGTGCCCACCAGAGGATTTCATGGTTCAACCGGTTGGCAGTCTGTTTTCGCAAAGTGGCAGTTTGATGCAATTTGATTCAGCAAGGGGACATCAGCAACTTTAAAAAGTTGCTATTGCAAATTGCGGGTAAATCTTGGTAAATTCAATGCCGCCACACGCTTGGTGCATCCCAGTCGGTAATAGCCATAGCTACAGCCCAGACAGTTACCGTTCGGAACATCTCCGGTATTCCTTCCTGGGATTTTGCGGCCAAGGTATCAAAGCACGGCTCTTCTTGCTGTCCTTTCTGTTAGAGATGAGAAACTTGGCCAATGTTTGGGTCAAGCAGTGACCAAAAAAGAAACCGTTACCTGTGGAGAATGTTGATTCCTTATTGTGGGGAGGATGTTTATAGTGGGTTATAATACGAAACTTGGTTGAGCCGAGATTTTTATGACTCACTATTTATATATATTTATATTATTTATTTATTTATTTTTATTTATTTATTCATTTATTTATTTATTGTTTTTCTTTATTTTATATATTTATTTATTCATTTATTTATTTGTTGTTTTTTTATTTATTTATTTATGTATAGGAATTCTATCCGCCAAACAGTAAACAATGAAGAGGGCTCCCAACAGATCACTAGGGCCCGTGCATGGCATCAGAAATGACTGAATCAACATGAATCAACATCTTGTGAGTAGTTTCATGGGACCAATTAAGATAAGTTTAGCCGATAAATCTCGTGGTAACTTCATGGTGTCCCGTAGATGTTGGGACCCTGGCACCCATCCGGAGACCGCCAGGAGAGCGTCAGGCAGAGCAAGTACATGCCACGACACTTGGCTGCGCCATGCTGCGCCTGGTGGGTACGAGGAGTTCTTAACACTGAAAACGGCCTCATGAATGAGTTGTTTTTTCCCCACCTGCCAGGTGAGGGTTGTTAGATTTTATCAGAGTTGTTTTTCCTTCTCCTCCTCCTTCTTCTCCTCCTCCTCGTTCTCCTCCACCACCTCTGCCTCCACTTCCATGTCCACTTCCGCCTTGCCAACTCTTCGCCAACTTCCGCACGCAGCGGCCACTGCTGGACCTCAACTGCCAGGGTCTGAGCGCACTGGGCACCGCTGGACCTCAACCTGGGACCTTCCGAGCTCAGTGAGCACCGCTGGACCCCCACCTGGGACCCTCCGAGCTCAGTGAGCACGGCTGGACCTCAACCTGGGACCCTCCGAGCCAGAAGATATGCCAGATAGAATGCCAAAAGATATGCCAGATAGAATGCCAGAAGATATGCCAGATAGAATGCCAGATAAAGTGCCAGAAGGTATGCCAGATAAGGTGCCAGAATGTTTGCCAGATAGAATGCCAGATAGGATGTCAGAAGATATGCCAGATAGAATGCCAAATAGAATGCCAGAAGATATGCCAGATAGAATGTCAGAAGATTTGCCAGTAACAAAACGTATAAATGTCATGGTGGGGATCACACGAAGTAAAGTAATTTTGAGTCACCTTAAGGGTTGGGCGCTTGAAAGCAGCCGTCGATATAGACTAATGATAAATCTACGTGAAGCCTCGGAAGTCATACAATGATAGCTGACAAGTGGCCATGGCTAGAAGACTTTTTAAAGATACTGGGGGTGAACATCTTAGCAGACTATCATCGTTCTTTTCATTTAGGCAACGCGAAGAGTGCAAGGTGGTGCCCCCCTAGTTGTAAGTTGGCTCATAAATCATAAACCGCATTAACATGCAATAACTATCGATAAATCTACCATAAGCCATCGGTAACCTAGGCTTTTTACAGCAACTTAGCTATGCTGCTGCAGCACAAGCTGGTGCCATTCGAGGGCTGCTGAAAGGTCAGCCGAAAAAGATCATCAGTTTATGGTTTTGAAGCTCACCCAATTGAATTTAAGTGTTGTTGAATTTCAGCATCACGATGTATTTATTTATACATATATATATATATACACGTATATGTGTGTATATATGTATGTGTATATAGATAGATAGATAGATAGATAGATAGATAGATAGATAGATAGATAGATAGATAGATAGATAGATAGATAGATATGCACAATTATTTGTGCCATGGATACCAGCCCCTCCATCCAACCAGCCACTGGTGAAAGCACTTCCAGGCACGTAACCCAGCGTTTCCTGAAGCTGTCCATGGCTTTGGCGCTGGCCCAACAGGCCCACCCACCTGGAAGTGGGTGAAAACGTCGCCAACATTACCTACTTCCTGGTGAGTTAAGCATGTGAAGGATTGACCAGGAATCCACCATCTCCCAAAATTCACCATTTTTATGGGTGGTAGAACTGTAGAGCCCATCAAAATACGGGCTGGAGTCCTAAGGTGGTACCCCAAGTCACCATGGGTTTCAATACTGAAACGGCCATCCATGACATGGATGATTTGGGGTAGCCCCGTTTTCGGAACCCCCGTGTGAAAATGGATGGTGAAGATGTTTTGAGCGATGACCAATGGGATGAACATGGGTAGTGGCCGTGTTTTGAAGTGATTATGATATGTTCTAACTAACAATCAACCTGGATTTACCCGCTGAGCATGAATATTGGAGTTGACCAACAATAGCGAAAATTGATACCATTTGGTAATTTAACATTGCTATTGAACATAGCCTATTTATATCTTATTTTAGTTGAGTTACCTAGTAAAAAATGTGATTTTCAATAGCTTTTGGTAGGTTTACCGGTAACCACAAGGGAAGTGTCTTCAGTTGCCACATGCCTGGCCCTTTTTTTAGATGCCAATGTTTGTCAATCGAAGTAGTGGAGCAAAACCACAAATATGAATGTTTTTTTGTTTAGTCAGAACTATATATCCATTATAGCCTAGCCACACTATATTAATCCCCATGGTTGACCATTCACCATGATTCACCATGAGAAAATCAGCATCTATATCTAATATTCATGTTTTTTTTGGTTAATCATTATGACATGTACTAACCATTATTTGCATTTATAACCATTCTAGCCATTATTAAACAACATCTGGTTGGTGGTTTGAAACATTGCTTTTGTTTTCCATAATATATTATATAGGGATAATCCTTCCCATTGACTTTCATATTTTTCAAGATGGTTAAACACCACCAACCAGTTTTTTGTTTGGTCAGAACTGATCATTAAAAATGATCAGCTGGTATTTGAATCATGTGAAATTTGCTCGTGAACTCCTCGAAATTTGCTCAGGACCAGCCTCAAAGTTCCTCATGACCAATGGTTAGTACCTCACATGATTTTGGGGTGCCACAATGTGATCAGTATCCACAGATGAAACCCCACATAACCCCACCAAAAGGATAGAGAAGCAAGAATTCAAACATTACCCATGCAACACTAAATCGTAATGGTAAATCCACATTTTCACATTTTTTGTGGGGCCGCTACGATGCACCATACACCGCCATACACGGTAAATGTCTGGCAGCCAACTCCGTTCAGGCTGTGATCGCCAGTAATCCTCTGAACCAGCAGGACGAGGCCTTTAAAAGCTTTGAATGGGACAGGTGGTTGCGGCATGGTAAACCCAATGCCATAAACCTATGACTCGGGATGGTTGAATTCGCAGCCATAAAAATGGTGATGACTTGGGGATGGTTTATGATGTTTATGGCATTGGGATGCATTGGGCTTACCACTTGAATATACAACCCCATCCCCTTCTGGTTGGTGGTTTCAAACATGTTTTCATTTTCCATAATGTATGGGATAATCCTTCCCATTGACTTTCATATTTTTCAGAGGGGTTGAAACCACCAACCAATTTAGCTGATGGACATCTATTGGCATATATCTTTGTTCAGGATGACCAGCACATGAAATCTCAGCCAGTAAAATCCCATCCCCCTATATCTTACACAGCTCCATTGTATCGTTGTATGGTCCCAAATAGGTGTAAATCCCCAACCAGAAACCATACTAAACCATGGTTTCGGGTTGGTGCTTAGTTACTAGTTGTTCTTTTGGGGGGCAGGATTGCTATGAAATTGTTGTGGTAGTTTTTATATAGAGCTATCAGATGATATGGTGGTTTTTAGGCGTGTAAATAAACAAACCCAACTATAAACCCGACAGAATGGAGATGTGACAAAAATTCAGCCAGAATAGCTCCCAGAATAGTAGTCTGTCTATGAATGTGTGTATAAACACAGAACATGTCAATGATCCATAATGATCCTTGGTTCTTCTCGACTTTCCTTCATTCTTAAAATTTGAAATCGGTGTAGTCCAGGATGATACTGATTGTTAATCATTTTTTGATGGCTCGTGATGATGTGCCTAGATTGGTTGGTTCATGTCGGTTGTGGCTATGTTGTGCACATACCAAGTAGCGACTGGTTTTGGTCGGAGGTTTTCCGACAGGGGTTGGATATCCGTTGGTCAGACATAGCTTCTGACAGGCGGTTCCCTGATGTCATCTGCTGCCAGATTGTGAAATGTGAGGAATCCACACAAGGTGGTGCCCCCCCCGTTATAAGTTGATTTATAATCACATTAACTATAGATATATCTACCATAAGTCCTAGTTATTAGGGTTATAAACCAACTTAGCTATCTTGGGGGGTACCGCCTTGTAGGAATCCATGCCCTCTAATAAGACTCTAATATCCAGAATCTCCATTGCGGATTAATCTGGATCGCTGGAGGCCCGAGAGTTAATGGAGAGGCTAGAAGCATGTACCTTGCTCAAGAGGCACTATGTGTTGCTTGGCAGCAACCCAAATTGGGGCAACCAGATTGGGGATTCCAGCGTTCCAGCAACGGGGCAAGTTGGCCGATATCAATGGATCACAAATATCGGTGTAAACTCACATAGACTAATGGAAAACCCATAAAACATCATAAAACATCATCTGATTGGTGGTTTGGAACATGTTTTATTTCCATGTATTGGGAATATCATCATCCCAACTGATGAACTCCATCATTTTTCAGAGGGGTCCAACCAGTCATAAAACATCCAAACATCCACCATTTAAAGATCGTTTCTGAATGGATAAGCGATTGATTTCTATAGCTGTGAACGTCAAGGATGACTGGAGGATATGGCTTGAAACCGAGGAGGTGCCCCCCATGAATATCATTATCAACATCAATCATTGTAAATGATGTATATGATGCATGTAGAATCATGTAGAATCATGTAGATAACCTGTATATGATTGTATAATATGAATCAACATCAATCAAGATACATATGCACCAGCTTGAACTTTGGGCCACGGTCTCCGACAAAGTTCCCTCAGGAGCACGGACGAGGATTGCTTGCTTCATGTTTGATAAAAATCATTTCTAATAATAGATAGTATCATGAGTCATGAGTAATAGATAAACATATAAAAATAGTTCTGTAGATAGTAAGTATCGCAATGCTCAATCAAAATCTTCATCTGACTTTTCAGTGGAGTTAAACGAAAACTTAGAAAAACCAGAGGAAACAAAACTCTATGTAACTGATATGTTTATTCCAGCGGTGTGGAAATCTACAGAGGTGGGCTTCTATGAGTATATTTATGTTGTGGTCTTCAATGGCAACGGGTTCAGCAAAGGAGGCTGCTGCGTCCTGCGAATCCCTGAAAGACAAATGACTGCAGCAATAAATTCAACAATCACATGCAATATATAAGCAAAAAAAATGAAAAAAACAAACAAAAACATTTTTGGGGGGGTTTTGCAGCTTTATTTTTTCATGCTATCATCAAGTTTGAGATGTTTTGAGATTTTTTGATATTTTTTGAGATTTTTTGAGCTTTTTTGAGATTTTTTGAGCTTTTTTGAGTTTTTTTGAGATTTTTTGTTAAACATAATTTATTTTTTTGCTATTTTTAAATTGTTTTTTTGAGATTTTTTGAGATTTTTTGAGATTTTTTTATTGTCATTTTGATTTCTTTCTTGTGATTGTTTCATGTTTTAATTACCCTTAAAAATGTGACTAATGTATCGCCATTGAAGACCACAACATAACTATATTCATAGAAGCCCGCCTCTGTAGATTTCCACACCGCTGGAATAGAAATATCAGTTACATAGAGTTTTGTTTCCTCTGGTGTTTCTGAGTTTTCGTTTAACTCCACTGAAAAGTCAGATGAAGATTTTGATTGAGCATTGCGATACTTACTATCTACAAAAATATTTTTATATGTTTATCTATTACTCATGACTCATCATACTATCTATTATTAGAAATGATGTTATCAAACATTAATATAAAAATAAATGATTGGAGTTGTAGCAGGAGTTGGAAGAATAGCAATGACTAATGCATTGAGACAGGTGGGAAGGCAGTTTGGGAGAGAGGTTGTTCAGAGAATTATGGGAGGTCAAGCAATAGAAAATGTATTAACAAGAGAAGAGATGAGATTACTCGCAAAAAGAATAGGTAGAGTAGCATTTGATGAATTAATGCGCCAAGGAAGAGAAGAGTTGATGAACGACACGGACAAGAAACAAAGAGACTTAGATGAGAAGATAAACAACTTTGCAAGAAATCTTAATGAGCAATTCAGACAAAATACAAGACTGTATAAAGAAGAAAGGAACATAGCCAACAAAAAAGCAACAGAAGACAGACACGGATTGACAAATGCATACAGAAGCCCATCCGGATGATATAAGACAGGCAAGACACTTTATTTATATATCAGGAACCGGTGGAAAAGATGGAAGTATAAACAGAGACATTTTAGATGATTTATTAAGGTTACCTACCAGAAATGCACACAACACCGAAAAGTATAAATATGTGATTAATCAACTCAAAAAATCACCAGAAATAACACGTTTGGTGGATTATGACAATGACCATGTGCATATGGTTTTAGACGATAAAAATCAAGTTTCTTTGTTTTTTTCATTTTTCCATTGTTTTTCATATTAAATCATGTTCCTTCGGTTTTGTTCGTTTTTATCATCTTACTGTTGGTTAGAGATTTGTTTCCGATCTAAACCCCTCCGATTCAGGGTACTTATTAAGGTTAGTGAGATCAGCTGGTTGTTACCTCGTTTTTGGTGGAACAAGGAAAACTTATTTGGAATTTAACGGGTTTTATATGTTGTGTATCTTATGTTTAAAACATACCGGTCACTATGAATCCAGATACTCCCCTGAGGAACTTAAGGCCTCATATTGCAGTCATACTTCCTCAAGTACGGCTGGATATGGCTGGATGCATGTCATGTTCATCCACTGCAGGTGGGGGTGGACAGCCTAAGGGCTGCGGATGAAGATTTGCTGCAGGGCAATCCTGGGGTTTTCGCCATCCGCCACATCAGTGCCTTTGGTTGTGCACCGGGATGCGAGAAGTGTTTTAAAAAAGGCCTGCACAATCCTGTGTTGTAAGTGTTATTTTCCCCTCCGGGGAGCGATGAGTCATAGTTAAGTTAAATGGTTGTCGAAGGAAGTTTAGAAGTGAAACTTCCGACAATATGGACAGTTGAAAAGCAGAGGTGAAAAGAGTCAGAAGAGAAAAGATCAGAAGAAAGAAGAGGTAGATGCGCGAAAAGATAGGAAAGTCGCGATTCACTGCGTTTTTCCAATGATTTGTGGCTCCGGAGGGTCGAAAAGTAGGCTCGCTAAAGCGGCGGGTGCGGAGCCGGCTGGCCAGATGAGACATGAAAAAGTGCACGCCGTTGTGGCGCGAAGCACATTTCCAAGTCAAAATGGCCAAAACACTAGAGGAGCGGACCACTTTTGGAAGTTGCGATGTCGGAAAAGTGCACGCCGTTGTGGCGCGAAGTACATTTCAAAGTGAAAATGTACAAAGCACACCATTCTCGCAGCACTTTTGGAAGTTGAGATGTCGAAAAACTGCACGCCGTTGTGGCGCGAAGCACATTTTGAAGTAAAAAGCGTTAAAAACTGACGGTCTCGGACCACTTTTGGAAGTTCCGATGTCGAAAAAGTGCACGCCGTTGTGGCGCGAAGCACATTTCCAAGTCAAAATGTACAAAACACACCATGTTCGGACCACTTTTGGAGGTTCAGATGTCGAAAAAGTGTCGAAAAAGTGCACGCCGTTGTGGCGCGAAGCACATTTCGAAGTCAAAAGTGTAAAACACTGAGGGTTTTGAGCCTTTTTTGACGTTAAGATGTCGAAAAAGTAGACACTGATTAAGTTAACTAACTTGACTAACTTAACTAACTTCACTAACTTAACTACCCTAACTTCGACGACAACAGGAACAGCAACAACAACAACAACACCAACCACAACAACTACAACTACAACAACTACAACTACAACTACACAACAACTACAACTACAACTACAACTAGAACTACAACAACTACAACAACAACAGCAACAACAACAACAACTACAACTACAACTACACAACAACTACAACTAGAACTACAACTACAACAACTACAGCTACAACAACAACTACAGCTACAACAACAACAACAACAACAACAACTACAACAACTACAACAACTACAACAACTACAACAACTACAACAACAACTACTACTACAACTACACTACACAACAACTACAACCACACAACAACTACAGCTACAACAACAACAACAACTACTACAACTACAACTACAACTACAACAACTATAACTACAACTACAAAACAACTACAGCTACAACTATACAACTGCAACTACACTACACTAATTACATTACACCACAACTACAACTCCACTACGCTACAACTACAACTACAGTTGCAGTACATCACACTACATCCAGCAGTTGTGGGTGAGGTGACCACTGCAACCATTTTGCAACCACCCCAGCAAACACAACTCCAACCACCTTTCGGTCAATCAGTGGATTCGCTCTGCCATCCGTGATTCACAACAACCAACGTCTCCTATAGGTTTCCTATTCTGAAACTTCCGCCACCGCCTTGTGCGGTACTACTGGTATAAGTGTACTATATAATCGTTGCAGAATTCTTTTTGATAACTGGATGCTTCTAAGCTGTGAAGAGACTGCCTGCGAGCCAGTTACAAGATGTTACAAGACTGGGATGATCTGGGATGTGCCCACCAGAGGATTTCATGGTTCAACCGGTTGGCAGTCTGTTTTCGCAAAGTGGCAGTTTGATGCAATTTGATTCAGCAAGGGGACATCAGCAACTTTAAAAAGTTGCTATTGCAAATTGCGGGTAAATCTTGGTAAATTCAATGCCGCCACACGCTTGGTGCATCCCAGTCGGTAATAGCCATAGCTACAGCCCAGACAGTTACCGTTCGGAACATCTCCGGTATTCCTTCCTGGGATTTTGCGGCCAAGGTATCAAAGCACGGCTCTTCTTGCTGTCCTTTCTGTTAGAGATGAGAAACTTGGCCAATGTTTGGGTCAAGCAGTGACCAAAAAAGAAACCGTTACCTGTGGAGAATGTTGATTCCTTATTGTGGGGAGGATGTTTATAGTGGGTTATAATACGAAACTTGGTTGAGCCGAGATTTTTATGACTCACTATTTATATATATTTATATTATTTATTTATTTATTTTTATTTATTTATTCATTTATTTATTTATTGTTTTTCTTTATTTTATATATTTATTTATTCATTTATTTATTTGTTGTTTTTTTATTTATTTATTTATGTATAGGAATTCTATCCGCCAAACAGTAAACAATGAAGAGGGCTCCCAACAGATCACTAGGGCCCGTGCATGGCATCAGAAATGACTGAATCAACATGAATCAACATCTTGTGAGTAGTTTCATGGGACCAATTAAGATAAGTTTAGCCGATAAATCTCGTGGTAACTTCATGGTGTCCCGTAGATGTTGGGACCCTGGCACCCATCCGGAGACCGCCAGGAGAGCGTCAGGCAGAGCAAGTACATGCCACGACACTTGGCTGCGCCATGCTGCGCCTGGTGGGTACGAGGAGTTCTTAACACTGAAAACGGCCTCATGAATGAGTTGTTTTTTCCCCACCTGCCAGGTGAGGGTTGTTAGATTTTATCAGAGTTGTTTTTCCTTCTCCTCCTCCTTCTTCTCCTCCTCCTCGTTCTCCTCCACCACCTCTGCCTCCACTTCCATGTCCACTTCCGCCTTGCCAACTCTTCGCCAACTTCCGCACGCAGCGGCCACTGCTGGACCTCAACTGCCAGGGTCTGAGCGCACTGGGCACCGCTGGACCTCAACCTGGGACCTTCCGAGCTCAGTGAGCACCGCTGGACCCCCACCTGGGACCCTCCGAGCTCAGTGAGCACGGCTGGACCTCAACCTGGGACCCTCCGAGCCAGAAGATATGCCAGATAGAATGCCAAAAGATATGCCAGATAGAATGCCAGAAGATATGCCAGATAGAATGCCAGATAAAGTGCCAGAAGGTATGCCAGATAAGGTGCCAGAATGTTTGCCAGATAGAATGCCAGATAGGATGTCAGAAGATATGCCAGATAGAATGCCAAATAGAATGCCAGAAGATATGCCAGATAGAATGTCAGAAGATTTGCCAGTAACAAAACGTATAAATGTCATGGTGGGGATCACACGAAGTAAAGTAATTTTGAGTCACCTTAAGGGTTGGGCGCTTGAAAGCAGCCGTCGATATAGACTAATGATAAATCTACGTGAAGCCTCGGAAGTCATACAATGATAGCTGACAAGTGGCCATGGCTAGAAGACTTTTTAAAGATACTGGGGGTGAACATCTTAGCAGACTATCATCGTTCTTTTCATTTAGGCAACGCGAAGAGTGCAAGGTGGTGCCCCCCTAGTTGTAAGTTGGCTCATAAATCATAAACCGCATTAACATGCAATAACTATCGATAAATCTACCATAAGCCATCGGTAACCTAGGCTTTTTACAGCAACTTAGCTATGCTGCTGCAGCACAAGCTGGTGCCATTCGAGGGCTGCTGAAAGGTCAGCCGAAAAAGATCATCAGTTTATGGTTTTGAAGCTCACCCAATTGAATTTAAGTGTTGTTGAATTTCAGCATCACGATGTATTTATTTATACATATATATATATATACACGTATATGTGTGTATATATGTATGTGTATATAGATAGATAGATAGATAGATAGATAGATAGATAGATAGATAGATAGATAGATAGATAGATAGATAGATAGATAGATAGATAGATATGCACAATTATTTGTGCCATGGATACCAGCCCCTCCATCCAACCAGCCACTGGTGAAAGCACTTCCAGGCACGTAACCCAGCGTTTCCTGAAGCTGTCCATGGCTTTGGCGCTGGCCCAACAGGCCCACCCACCTGGAAGTGGGTGAAAACGTCGCCAACATTACCTACTTCCTGGTGAGTTAAGCATGTGAAGGATTGACCAGGAATCCACCATCTCCCAAAATTCACCATTTTTATGGGTGGTAGAACTGTAGAGCCCATCAAAATACGGGCTGGAGTCCTAAGGTGGTACCCCAAGTCACCATGGGTTTCAATACTGAAACGGCCATCCATGACATGGATGATTTGGGGTAGCCCCGTTTTCGGAACCCCCGTGTGAAAATGGATGGTGAAGATGTTTTGAGCGATGACCAATGGGATGAACATGGGTAGTGGCCGTGTTTTGAAGTGATTATGATATGTTCTAACTAACAATCAACCTGGATTTACCCGCTGAGCATGAATATTGGAGTTGACCAACAATAGCGAAAATTGATACCATTTGGTAATTTAACATTGCTATTGAACATAGCCTATTTATATCTTATTTTAGTTGAGTTACCTAGTAAAAAATGTGATTTTCAATAGCTTTTGGTAGGTTTACCGGTAACCACAAGGGAAGTGTCTTCAGTTGCCACATGCCTGGCCCTTTTTTTAGATGCCAATGTTTGTCAATCGAAGTAGTGGAGCAAAACCACAAATATGAATGTTTTTTTGTTTAGTCAGAACTATATATCCATTATAGCCTAGCCACACTATATTAATCCCCATGGTTGACCATTCACCATGATTCACCATGAGAAAATCAGCATCTATATCTAATATTCATGTTTTTTTTGGTTAATCATTATGACATGTACTAACCATTATTTGCATTTATAACCATTCTAGCCATTATTAAACAACATCTGGTTGGTGGTTTGAAACATTGCTTTTGTTTTCCATAATATATTATATAGGGATAATCCTTCCCATTGACTTTCATATTTTTCAAGATGGTTAAACACCACCAACCAGTTTTTTGTTTGGTCAGAACTGATCATTAAAAATGATCAGCTGGTATTTGAATCATGTGAAATTTGCTCGTGAACTCCTCGAAATTTGCTCAGGACCAGCCTCAAAGTTCCTCATGACCAATGGTTAGTACCTCACATGATTTTGGGGTGCCACAATGTGATCAGTATCCACAGATGAAACCCCACATAACCCCACCAAAAGGATAGAGAAGCAAGAATTCAAACATTACCCATGCAACACTAAATCGTAATGGTAAATCCACATTTTCACATTTTTTGTGGGGCCGCTACGATGCACCATACACCGCCATACACGGTAAATGTCTGGCAGCCAACTCCGTTCAGGCTGTGATCGCCAGTAATCCTCTGAACCAGCAGGACGAGGCCTTTAAAAGCTTTGAATGGGACAGGTGGTTGCGGCATGGTAAACCCAATGCCATAAACCTATGACTCGGGATGGTTGAATTCGCAGCCATAAAAATGGTGATGACTTGGGGATGGTTTATGATGTTTATGGCATTGGGATGCATTGGGCTTACCACTTGAATATACAACCCCATCCCCTTCTGGTTGGTGGTTTCAAACATGTTTTCATTTTCCATAATGTATGGGATAATCCTTCCCATTGACTTTCATATTTTTCAGAGGGGTTGAAACCACCAACCAATTTAGCTGATGGACATCTATTGGCATATATCTTTGTTCAGGATGACCAGCACATGAAATCTCAGCCAGTAAAATCCCATCCCCCTATATCTTACACAGCTCCATTGTATCGTTGTATGGTCCCAAATAGGTGTAAATCCCCAACCAGAAACCATACTAAACCATGGTTTCGGGTTGGTGCTTAGTTACTAGTTGTTCTTTTGGGGGGCAGGATTGCTATGAAATTGTTGTGGTAGTTTTTATATAGAGCTATCAGATGATATGGTGGTTTTTAGGCGTGTAAATAAACAAACCCAACTATAAACCCGACAGAATGGAGATGTGACAAAAATTCAGCCAGAATAGCTCCCAGAATAGTAGTCTGTCTATGAATGTGTGTATAAACACAGAACATGTCAATGATCCATAATGATCCTTGGTTCTTCTCGACTTTCCTTCATTCTTAAAATTTGAAATCGGTGTAGTCCAGGATGATACTGATTGTTAATCATTTTTTGATGGCTCGTGATGATGTGCCTAGATTGGTTGGTTCATGTCGGTTGTGGCTATGTTGTGCACATACCAAGTAGCGACTGGTTTTGGTCGGAGGTTTTCCGACAGGGGTTGGATATCCGTTGGTCAGACATAGCTTCTGACAGGCGGTTCCCTGATGTCATCTGCTGCCAGATTGTGAAATGTGAGGAATCCACACAAGGTGGTGCCCCCCCCGTTATAAGTTGATTTATAATCACATTAACTATAGATATATCTACCATAAGTCCTAGTTATTAGGGTTATAAACCAACTTAGCTATCTTGGGGGGTACCGCCTTGTAGGAATCCATGCCCTCTAATAAGACTCTAATATCCAGAATCTCCATTGCGGATTAATCTGGATCGCTGGAGGCCCGAGAGTTAATGGAGAGGCTAGAAGCATGTACCTTGCTCAAGAGGCACTATGTGTTGCTTGGCAGCAACCCAAATTGGGGCAACCAGATTGGGGATTCCAGCGTTCCAGCAACGGGGCAAGTTGGCCGATATCAATGGATCACAAATATCGGTGTAAACTCACATAGACTAATGGAAAACCCATAAAACATCATAAAACATCATCTGATTGGTGGTTTGGAACATGTTTTATTTCCATGTATTGGGAATATCATCATCCCAACTGATGAACTCCATCATTTTTCAGAGGGGTCCAACCAGTCATAAAACATCCAAACATCCACCATTTAAAGATCGTTTCTGAATGGATAAGCGATTGATTTCTATAGCTGTGAACGTCAAGGATGACTGGAGGATATGGCTTGAAACCGAGGAGGTGCCCCCCATGAATATCATTATCAACATCAATCATTGTAAATGATGTATATGATGCATGTAGAATCATGTAGAATCATGTAGATAACCTGTATATGATTGTATAATATGAATCAACATCAATCAAGATACATATGCACCAGCTTGAACTTTGGGCCACGGTCTCCGACAAAGTTCCCTCAGGAGCACGGACGAGGATTGCTTGAAGCTTCGCCAGGCGCTTGGGCGAGTTGGAGCAGTTCCCAGCTGAAAAACAGGAGGTAAGTTAAATGTGGTTTATATGTTTATAGCCATCCTGAAGTAGAACATTTAAAAAAAAAATCAAACATCTTCCCATGTTTGTGAAGATTGTTTGAACATTCCATATTCTACTCCATCATGCTGAACAAAAATCCCTAGAGAACCAGCCGCGGTATGGAAATTTAGATATCACATAGTCCTTCATATCTAGATGTAGATGTAGATGTAGATGTAGAATGATGTAGATTCATATTGTAAGTACACACACACATATATATATATATATATATACATGCATCCTAGTATTAATAAATCAATGTTTTTTTGTCTTGTTTTTTTCTTGAAATATAAATTTCTCCCTTAGAAGTGGCCAAAAAAAATGTCCTGTACCAGGCCGGAACAACCCTATTCTGATGACTGTGCAACTTTTTCTCGGAAACTTGCTGGTCAGAGGAAGCCATTTCAGTGAAGTTTGTATCTAGAGTTGCAGCTGCATCAGCCTCTTTTTTGTTAGGCCAGCTACAATTGTTTAGGGATGTTTAGGGTGCCGGCCCAAGCCACAAACAAGGGTCAAACATGATGCAGCACGGTGATGTCAACCAAGAAACAACAGTCAATTCCACGATAACAGTTGCTGATTGTCAGGGTTTTCCTTAGTTGGCTTTAGTCATGCTTGCCCCATATCAAATATCACATCCTGAGATTCATGGATTAGAGGAAGTTTCTCCCATTGGAAATCTTCACATAAAACATAAACCCGACCTTCCAAGAATTCCCGAAAGGAATCAGGTTTTTTATTTGGAGTCAATCCCGGGTTTCAATTCCATTCGTATTCCAAGGGTACCACCCGTGATTCCACCAATCCCAGCAGCATTTTTTGCGGGAAAATCTCTTGGATTTTCCACGGGATTTTCCACGGAGTTTCCAGGATGATCCAGGATGGTATAGATGTTTTCCAGCCACGTCGGTTGGATCCACTTTTTGGCCCGTTCCGACACTCCAGGGACCCTTCCTATCACTGGCCAGCCTGGAATTGGACGATCTTTCTGTGGCGTTGTTGCGTTTTTGCTCGGGAAATTCAGCCGATTCAACTTTTAGAAACCTTGGAAATCAAGCAACTCGAGGCCTTGGGCATAGCCAACAAACATGGGATGTTATTGATGTAATCATAGAAACGGTTTGGTATGTTGCTTGTTTCATTGTTTTTTCTTACTCAGTTGGCAACCCAGAAATCAACAATCCAGATTCACTTAGAAAGTCTTTGAAAGAGGTTCAAAGGCACAAAACATTCCACGACCGGTGCGGGGTGGACCTTCACGAGATGTCAGGAGTTCAATTTGCAACGCTTGGTTTATACATGATGTTTGATGTAGCTCTAACATGGCTACTCTCTGCAAAAGGTGGAAACATATGCATGATACGTCCACTTTTTTGTGCTTCGTTCCTACTACTGCGCTGTTAGTGTTTGCCTGGGTTGACTCTGCAAAATTGGGTGCTCACAAGGAACATATGTTTCTTTGACTGTATCTGTTTATTCTATATACGCCCTGTTTCATGGTTTGGTTGCCTCTATTTGCTGATCATTGTATTGCATATCTTACGCTATTATGCTTGTCCATTTCGGGTTGTAGAGGTTATTTATGCTCACATCCAACGCTTGATTCAATGATATTCAATGCATACGTCGGTGATCACCACTTCTATCTCGGAATCATTTGGCCAGTGGTTTCAGGTATGTTTTAAGTTGTCCATCTCAGAACTATGAAATGCAAGACTAATTGAAATGCAATAATTCAGAATAATCAATTGATCTTTGTTCCAAATGATGGTTTTCCATCAGGTGGCACTTCATATCTCAGAGACTGAGCCATTTCTACTGGATCCTTGGCTGCCTGAGCTTCGAGACGAAGGGTTAGAATTGTTCTTTTCCATCCCAGAGACTCAACGGACTCGTTCGGTGCCATTTTGGGTTTTGCAGATGTCTGGCTCAACCATTGCAACTCAGGAGCTTCTGGCCAACCAATGAGAGCCCCAACTGGGGGATCCCTTTCTGGGACCTCCTGGGCAATGGGACATAATGGGACCATAGGTTGGGTGCTTCTCAGTAACAAACTTCCGATTTGGTTCGTTTGTGTGTGACAAAACTTCATGTTGGTGTTGATGAAGTGATTCGATTGTGTTTCTGACCTTTTTTTTTGGCAATGTTCACTTGCAAGCCATGTTTCCAATAGCATTGTTTTTTTTTTTGTGGGGGTGGGGGTTCGTTAGCCGCTGTAGACTTCATTTGATGCCTCCCAGTTGCCGCGTGATGTGCCAATGTCCGAGCAAATTGCTCAGTATGATGGACTGCTGCGCTGCCAGACGGATGCCAGATTCCTTCCGTAGGAAAATGCCATTTATGATATATTTACCCTCTGGCAAACGTTTACGTAACTATGAAAAATCACAATTTTATAGCTGGGAAAATTCCACTATTTCTATGGCCATTTTCAATAGCTTTTTGTATGTTTACCAGAGGGTATACATTGCAGCATGAGTGCTTATGCCACGAAAGCTGTAGAAATAGGGAACCATATGGAACCAGAAACAGGGGATCTAACCAGTCATCAGTCGGCATGAATGCAGTGTCGATCTTTTGTGGGATGTTCCCATGATGGTTAGTCGAGATATATGCCCATATATAATATATATGTATATATATATATATATGCGAGTTTAACATGAACTCTATTATCCCAAAGTACTCACATTCGGTACATCTGGGCTCAGGCCCCCCTGTTGCCAGAAACAAATAGGAAGGGCGCTGCCATTGCTACCTGCATGGTAGCGGAGCCCTGCTCAGTTCCGTGAGAACTGGGTGGGGCTCCCGCAAGAGCCGAGCGTGCGCGGGAGTGGATCCAGTGGTGTCTGTATCGGACACGTGAAGAGCCCAATCAGTACCGCATGACGGTCACCAAAGGTAAGGACAACATTCCTGGATGGGATGGAAACCCTGCGACATGGACTGAGTATCGCAAGTCAGCCCAGCTCTATGAGGAGACGGTTAAGTGGGAAAACCGTTACCTCTGTGGGCCCAGGTTGGCGGCTGAGCTCAGTGGAGCCGCGAAAGCAGCCATCAGTAGCAAGAAAAAGGGATGGCTGTCACATAGCAATGGAGTGGACAAGCTGTTGCGGTGCTTGCGCAGCAGCATGTCTGAACCAGCCCTTCCCGAGATTGCCAACCAGTTGAGAGCATACTTCAAAGTCCTTCGGCGCCGTCGAGGAGAGTCCATGGCTGCTTTCTGCGTGAGACATCGTGAGGAGTATGCCAAGACATGCAAGGCCTTGACTAGAGTCATGAAGGAGCGAAAGATGCCCAAGAAGAAGGACCACAAGACCAATTGGCATTCAGAACGTCGACTCTCCCGTTCCTCTGCACTGACCCTCACTGACTCCAGATCAGAGAGGTCAGGTAGACAGGGGGGCACAAGTGACCTGGCCTCCGAAGGCATCAGTGGTGACCAGGATCCCGCTGAAGCAGATGAGCCGCCAGAGGGAGATGCAGAAGAAGGAGAACGTTGGGATGATTATGATGACTGGTGGTATTGGACCACAGGCTGGATGGATCCCGCCTGGTACCAAGATGCTTGGTATCCTGGAGGAGTCCAGTACCAACCAGATGAGGATGATGAAGACCTGTCTGAAGATCCAGAAGAAGATGATGAGGACTTCGTGGAGATCCTACCGGATGTCATCAAAGGATGGCTGCTGTTGGAGAAGGCGAACATTGATCACCTTGAGCGATCACTGATCCAGTCTGAGGTGAAGAACGACTTTAGTCTCCAGGCTGTCGAGTCAGCCCTTCGCAGCCACTTCACCGATGACATGATCCGTCGGAAAGATGGAGACTCCAGGCATGCTCTCTATGGAGACGAGGAGATGGACCAGGAAGACGAGATCAACTTTGGCGATGAGGACGAGGCCTTCTTCGAGACATTGTCTGAAGAGGACATGGCCTTCTATCAGCAAGCCAAAGCTGATGCAGAGGCGGCCTGGATGCAAATCCAACAGGGTCGACAGACCTTGCGAGAAGCGAGGGCCAAACAACATGAGGTCAGAATGGGCCGCCGTTTCTTCAGCTCCAGCCATTTTGGCAAAGGAAAAGGCAAGTCCAATGATCGAGACCGCTTCCGCGGCAAGGGCAGCAATTTCACCAAGGGTGGTGGACCGTGCGCCCGCTGCGGCAAAAACCACGACACCAAGGATTGTCCCCAGAAATCTCAGAGCTCAGGTGGAGAGCAGAAAACCTTTGAAGCGGAAGAAGTGGAACACTCTGAGTTCATCTATGGCCAGACCTGGAGCAGCGAAGATCCCGTGTGCTTCTCTGGCACTCACATGAGCACTCAGGATGCTATGATGGCCGGCTATGGGGTCCTCGATGGAGGAGCCACCAAGACAATGGCGTCCATCAAGGCGCTGGAATGTCTGGAAGAGAAGTGCAAGGAGAAAGACCACCAAGGCATCAGCAAGGTGGACTTGAGTGAACAACCCACTTTTGGTTTTGGGAATAGCCATCGTGGCCGCTGCGTATCCACCTGCTACTTCAAGGTGCCCACCAAAGAGAAGTCCATGAGCCTGAAAATTCATGCGCTAGATCAGGGCAATGCCCCAGTTTTGATCTCCGTAGACACTTTGAGGCGTCTAGGTGCAATCGTTGATTTCAGGAATGATCAGGCGATTTTCAGTGATGTCAACCCCAAGAAATTGATTGCACTTCAGAGGTCCGTAGCCGGACACCAGCTGATACCATTAGCCGAAGATTTCATGTCCAAAGGAAAGCCCTTAGCCCAGGCAGTGCACAGCCTGGCTCAGCTGGTAGAATAGGAAACCGGACTCAGCTCAGGTGAGCCTGCGCCTGAGTGTGGGGATCAAATGATTTCAGGCCTGCCCGGTGTTACTGACATAGATTCACTCCAGCCTAAACAACAAGGTCATGAGGCTCAGGTACATGTCAAACACCAGCATAAAACGGTTTCCAACGGTAGGGTTCAAGACGTGGGAAGCATGAGCCATGTGGTTTCTCAACATATTCACATGATCACGCCGTCCCCGCAGCCGTTTGAAAGTTCCAAAAAGGTCAGCTTCACAACACCTAGGTCACTATCTCTTTCCAGTGATCATGGCGACCAACAAGGTGACCACTTGGGGCAACAACGCGATGAAACCACACTATCTCATGCTCAAGTCGGAGTGCTTAGCAGAGTTGGCAGCTTTTGGGCATCCAGTGACGAACCCCAAAGAGTTCACAGTGACCGAGTTGAAAGTCCTGGTCCGCGAGAACCGCATTGCGGTCGGACTCATCAGCGAGACCAAGGGTCAACAAGATGTGATGACCACCATCAACCATGCCAAGTTGGACCAGCTCAAGGAGATGTGCCTCGAGCGTGGCATTCCACTGTGGGAGAAAGCCCGTGTGGGAGACCTTCGTCTCCACCTCAAGCAGTGGATCATTCAGAACGGCACAGCCTCGACCACCTACCACTACGGGGGTCGTTGCAACGGAATGTCCTTCGAGGAGATTGCTCACACCTCACCGGACTACATCAAGTGGGCCATCGAGGAGGTGGACCGGAGCGAGAACCCAGGGTGGCAGCTTCGCCAGTTGGTGCATTGGGTGACCAGAATGGATGTCAAAGAGGAAGTGATCAACCAAGAGCATGCACAGATGCTGAGCGAGAAGTCCCTGGGAGAGATGAACCAGTTCGTGAACCGCACCAAGAAAATTCCAGTGGCAGAACCGAACAGCCCAGTGAAGAGCGCCAAGAGCAAGAGCTCTCAGGCGTCCAACGCTTCGGACATCAAGGAGATGAAAGAAACTCTGCAGCAATTGGTCAAGAACATGACCGAGATGCAAGAGGAGATGCGCGAGGCCCCTCGCAAGTCCCGCAGTGTGGCATCGACCGAGGGATATGTAAAAGTGGAGAATCAGAAGTGAGATCCCTGACCCATGCCAAAGCTCAGGCCCTTCATCAGTGTGGCAAATGTATCATACCTGACGCCTGGGAGGCGTTGATTTCAAATGGCCAAGATCAGAAACTTTTTCTGGTCGAGATTGCTTGTTCCCAAGACTCTGCACTGTCTGAAGAGGTTCAAAAACAAGGGCTGACTGCAGCCCGTCTCTCCATTTGGAATGACCATGATTTGTCAACAGGTGAAGGTGTCCGTAGGTGTGTCAAGTTCATTGAAAAACATAGACCTCGTTATGTTTGGATATCTACTGAGTGTGGTGCTTTTTCTCCCATGCAAAACTGTAATCAGAGAAACCCCGAACAAATCGAAACGTTGAAACGAAAACAGAATGAGGCTAGGAAACTGGGGGTCTCGTGATTGCAGATGCGGCACGTCATTTGGGTTGTGATGTGGTCTGGGAATGGAGCCGGCGATGCAGAGCTTGGAAATGGGAACCCATGGATAAGTGGCGCAATAGACATCAAACCCAAACTGCGATTATTGCGGGATGTCAGGTGAACCTCAAGAACCCCAAAACGCAGAAACTTTTGGGAAAGGAATGGAGACTGGAATGTACGAATCATCAGTTGGCGTCAGCTATTCATGCTCCATGTCAATGTGGTTCAGGGTACCAACATGCATCATGCGAAGGGTTGATGACGAGAACTACCGCTTTCTATACCCCCGAAATGGTTCGTAGAGTGGTTCGACATATGAAGTGTTTGGGTAACCCTGAAAATCTCAAATGTTGGTTTGGGGATGAGGGTCATGAACATGATATGTACCACACATCCAGAGGGTCCCAGCCGGTCAGCCACACACATGACACGGAACATGATCACGAACATGATGACATGGACACGAGACATCCACAAGAACTCAAACATGCTGCCAAGTGTGAGTGTCGCATGATCAAAAATTGGAATCGTGAACTTACTTGTTTCAATTGTATGAAAGACCAACATGGTGTGATTTTCATGACTGAGGAACAAAAACACAGACCCCTGACGCCAGAGGAGCGTCGCAAAGCGCAACGGGATATCTCTCTCATTCATGCTTCCACTGGTCATGGCAGTAAACACGTTTTGGTTCAAGCCCTTAAGAGTAAGAAGGTGCACCCTGAGGTTCTCGAACTTGCCAATCAGTTTCGATGTAGTTCATGTGAAGAGAGAAAACGACCAGACCCACGACTGCAAGCCACCTTGAATGTCAATGTGGCCCGTTGGAGGAGTGTCCAAATGGATGCTGGTTTTTGGCGGCATCCTAAAACCCGACAACAAATTCAGTTTGTAGTTCTTTTGGATGAAGCAAGTCGGTTTATGGTCACTCACCTGGTCAAAGTTGAGGGAAAAGGGGTCAAGGCCACGGATTACACCAAGATTTTTGAAGAAAAATGGAAACCATATTTTGGAATCCCTGATGTGGTGAGACTGGACCCCGAAGGCGCTCTCAGGTCACATGAGATTCGTCAGTATTTCGACCAGCAGGGCGTTTTTCCGGACACCATTCCTGCAGAAGCACACTGGAACCTTTCACATGTGGAACGAAGCATAGCATGGATCAAAGAACTCCTGACGAAAATGTCTCTTGATGATGAACTAGATATCCATAGTTTGCTGCCACATGCAACATATGTTTGGAATCAACGTGAACAGGTACGGGGATACAGCCCGTATCAGCATGCTCTGGGTAGGTGTCCTGACAGTGATGGAAGAGTTTCTTCTGAAAGACTACATGACCTGCCTATGGAATTACTGCAAGACCCAGAAGGAGAAGTGGAGGTAGCACAAAGTTTGAGGAACCAGGCGGAGAAGGTCTTTATAGACTGGCAATTACAAGAAAAATTGACAAGGGCAAGAAACTCAAAACACCGCACTCCAAAAACAATCCTTCCAGGCGACCTCGTGTTTTATTGGAGAGTACAGAACTCAAACTCTGACAAATTGAATTCCTGGACAAGAGGGAACTATGTGGGACCTGCTCGTGTTTTAGCAACTGAGACCAAGCGAGATGAGGACAACAACCTACATCCTACAAGTGTGATTTGGCTGGTGAGGGGAACTAAACTGGTGAAGGTTGCGGCGGAACAAATTAGACCCGCATCCGTGAGAGAACAGTGCCTACATGAGATAAACTCTCCACCACGATTGCCATGGACCTTCACCAACATCACACAAGAACTGAAGAAAGGAGAATATTGGGACCACACTGCGAAAGGCCCTTCAGCTGCGAAGAGGTCGTCAGTTGAGCCACAAGAGATCGAAGATCATCCGACAGGCAGGAAAAGATACAGTGACAAACTGCCACCACACCATCAGGCACCACCTGACAACATGGAGACAGACTTTGACAGCGACAAAGACCTACTTCAGGAGTTTCCTAAATGGAACACCGAGGGAGTCAACACTGACATGCCAAGATTGACGAGGACAGCTAGAAGTCGAAGTCCAAAGAAGGGTGGTACCCAAATGTTCACTGGCGCTCCCTGGATAGAAGAAGTTGAAGAAAGCTTTTGGACACACACTGACTCAACAGTTTTTTGGAATGATGAAAAAGCCTGTGTGGAAGTCGAGTTTGACATGCCACACAATCAACGGTCATGGAAGAGATTTTTCAGGGACAGCGAGTCCTATTTCACCAGCGCTCTGAAGAGAAGGAGCATCGAAGTTTCTGAACGTCATTTGAGTCAAGAAGAACATGAACAATTCAAAGGAGCAAAAAGTATTGAGGTAGATCGTTTTATTGCGGCAAAGGCCCTTGAGGCAATTCCTGAAGGTCTACGACCAAACCGACAACAAGCTCTCAAAATGCGATGGGTTCTGACATGGAAAAAGAAAGATGACGGAGGTGTTAAGCCCAAAGCCCGAGCAGTTGTGCTGGGGTACATGGATCCAGACTATGCCAACAGACCAACGTTTGCACCAACAATGACTCGGCATAGTAGACAACTGTTTTTACAGTGGGCAGCTAACAACAAAGCACTGGTACAAAAGGGTGATGTTTCAGCAGCTTTTTTACAAGGTCGAGAATTTGCAAGAGAACTGTTTTTGATACCAACGGATGAGATCTGTGAGGCGATGGGACTACAACGCCAATCCATCGTCAAGATGAAGAAGGCCTGCTACGGCTTGGTGGAGGCCCCGATTGAATGGTTTGAAACCATGAATGACTATCTAAGATCTGTTGGCTTTACTCAACTATACTCCGACCCTTGTTTTTGGAAGTTGACGGAAAATGGAGAAACTATCGCACTGATATCTGGACATGTAGATGATTTTCTTTTTACTGGTCGGGAAGACAGCCAAAAATGGCAAGACATCAAACAAGGGATCAAGAAGAGATTCCAATGGCAAGAATGGGAACAAGGAGATTTTGTTCAGTGCGGTGTGAGAATTCAAGAAGAGAAAACTGGTGGATATATCCTAGACCAAGTGAATTACTTGGAGGAAGTTCAAGAAATACAAATTTCAAGAGACAGAAAACGGTATCCCAAAGAGGAGACCACGGAAAAGGAAAAAACAGAACTGAGGGGTTTGTTGGGAGCACTCAGTTGGCACACCAGTCAAGTTGGTTATCGGTTTTCGGCTTATGTGAGTTTGTACCTTTCGGAAGTGTCAAGAAGTACTGTTCAAACTTTGTTGGATGTTAACAGCCTTTTTCACAAAATGAAATCAGTTTCCAAAGAACCCATGAGAATCTTTCCTTTTGATGTTTCTGAACAACCTGAGATTTTCTGTTGGACGGATGCCAGTTCTCAAAACAGACATGATGGAAGTAGTACGAAAGGTATCTTTATTGGTATGTCTGGAAAACGGTTGGAAATGGGTGAA
The DNA here is from genome assembly GCA_947184155.2 of Cladocopium goreaui. NCBI lineage: Eukaryota > Dinophyceae > Suessiales > Symbiodiniaceae > Cladocopium > Cladocopium goreaui. The sequence continues at coordinate 33,676 of CAMXCT020000330.1, forward strand.
GTTGATCGTGTTTCTCCTTGGTTTTGGCAAAGTGGTAAAATAGACAGGGTCTGTAGGTCACCGGGATCGGCAGAAGCAAGAGCGATGGTGGACGGTGAGGACATCTTGTATTTGTTGCGGTTTCAGTGGTCAGAAATCATGGGACACATGCCGGACCTTCATGATATCGACACACATGTGGCTAAGGTTGGTGGGGTCATGATCACGGACTCACGAAATGCCTATGACCACTTGGACAAGCCTTATATCACCCCAAAAGGTAAAGAAAGGAGGGTCGACTTAGAAATGCTGACTGTGAAAGAATCACAAAACAGGACGGGACTCAAAGTGAGATGGGTCAGCTCACAAGCGATGTTGGCCAATACCTTGACCAAGAAAGATGAGGATATCCAAATGAGCAAGTTTATTCAGTTGGGACAGCACTGGAGAATTGTTCATGATGTCAACATGTTTTCGGGAAAACATAGGATTCGAAATGGCTTAAATGTGCTGGAGTGAATCTAAGGGGGTAACATGTCGGCGTGGCGTTTTGGTTTCTTTTTTTGGATCCTCTACTCGGTCAGGTTCTCACTAGGGGGAGTCCGGGGCATGCGAGTTTAACATGAACTCTATTATCCCAAAGTACTCACATTCGGTACATCTGGGCTCAGGCCCCCCTGTTGCCAGAAACAAATAGGAAGGGCGCTGCCATTGCTACCTGCATATATATATATATGCCCATCTATGCCCTGAGTTCTTTGATTCAAATTGTTCCTGTGAATTCCTAATGGTCCTTGATAACTGAGAATTATTTCTTCAACTGAGGATTGTAAATTCAATCAGAATGTAGTCATTTGATTTAGCCTCAGATGATGGTGTTTGATGATTACTTATGCGCCGCCAACAAGAAGCGAAAATTGATACCTGATTGACCAATGTTTTCATGTGCCCCAAGGCATCGGCATCTTTTTGTTCTCCAACCTAAAACCCCCCAAAAAAAGTGACCAAGACCCCTGTTGATTTAATCCTGCCTGACATATAGGCATATAGGGGATTATCATGTATCATCATCATCCATTATGGAAACACCTATTAAACAACCCATTTAAATGCAGAGGGTTTTGAATACTCTTCCTGCATCTTGCATTGGCAGCAGTAGTCTCAGGTTCTCATTGCCAGGCAGTGAGTTGTATGCGCAAAGCAGGTTAGAGGACGATTTGGAAAGCTAAGATCTAAGACAAACCACGGATCTCTGGAGCATACCCCCCAGGGTTTATGACTGGATTCTTTGGAAGGACTTGTTTTGTTTTTTCTCTCCAAAAGTATGTTCAAATCACCTTAGATCCGGGCTAACTACCATAGCAGAAGGTCTTCCAAGCCGTCCCAGCCAACGAGCCTGTTATAGTTTTTTGGGGAACGAAGGCGGCTGATGTCGTGATGCCTGGACACCAGCGATATGATGCTGGCTTCAGCAGTAAGCGTTTACATAGAAAGGTCCCGACATTCTGTGTGTAAGATCTACAGTAGAATACAGGATTTTATCCTCACACGTGCCTTCATGTTAAGAATACATCTAAGCGATGTAACTATTCACAACACAGATTGTTGAGGAACATGATGTCGTTTTGTTTTGTGTTTTTTCCCTGATGGTTAGCCAAGAAACTATCATTCGACTGGAACAGCAGCCTTGATTTCAGTGAGTTGTTCCATGTTTTTCCGTTTTGGCTGGGCGGTTGCAACAAGCCTTGAAACTGGAAAGAAAATTGAGATGCATATATCCACAACTACAAAAAATGTTTTCTTCGAGTGATCCCCACCCTGACACACCGGAATATTTCATTAGATCTCAAAGGGAAATTTAATCGATTTTGAACCAAACCACTTTAGTTCTTTATATTAAGGTTTTTAATTTGATATTAGGGGGAAGCTTCGCACCCGAATACTAAATACCCCCTAATACTAAAAACTCCTCCAGGTGTTTGTTATTTGGGAGAGAGGGGGGGGCGGTTTAGCAGGAGTATAATGGCTATACTATACCGACTATACCTTATCCAGATTGTTTCAAACGAATAATAGTACGTGGTAAACCCAACAAACCATCCCTATTTTGGGTTTATTGGATACCCTCTGGCAAACATACAAAAACCCATGGAACATCACCATGTTATTAATGGGTAAATCCACGAACTAAATCATTTTTTTCAATAGCTTTGTGTATGTTTACCAGAGGGTATACCTCTGGGATGATGTTTTCCATGATCCCCAGTTATGGTTGGTGAAGCATCTGCAGCATCCGCCACCTTCGGACTGGGGTTCGCAGTGAACTGGGCTGCCGGCCTTGGAGCCTTGGGGAAGGTTGGATGATAAGGGTGGGTACCATGGGGATTGATATGGGAAGATCATATGTATTTAATGGGAATACTATGGGATATATATATATATATATGTGTGTGTGTGTTTTAAAGTAAAGCCACCAGATTTGATATTTTTTGTTCATTGATTTCATCCGGGAAGGGGGTTCAAGATGGTTCATCTAGCAAACATGGGAGTGCCCCTCAACAGAGGAGGAAATTTATCAATTTAAACATTGGAATGCGCCAATGTAAAGAGAGAGAGAGAGAGAGAGACACAGAGGTCAATAGATAGAACCAATCTAGCAAGAAATATGTTGTTCCTAGTGAATTCCTGGTCAATCTTGGCCAGGTTTGATTGCTACCCTCCAGTATGCTAGCATAAGTACAGAACATTGCCCATTTACAGATGATTTGCGTTAGTTTTCCATATTCCATACTTATGGTTAATTACAAGTGGGTGAATTTGATTATTTCATCTGACCCATTTTGGTGAGTTGAAACCGAAGGCACGGAGCAGAAACAATTGACATTCCATTGGCCAGCATATTTTGTCTTAAACCCTGTGATTTTGGGGGTCCCCAGAAAGATATGAGTCATAAATAAACACATACACACTGTATATATAATATAATTATATATCTATGTGTGTGTGTATGTTTTTATTGTAACAGATACATATATATATATATATATATGTATATCACTATTCTTCTTCTTCTTCTTATTATTATATTTTTCCCCTCAGGATGTTCTAGATGATGCCACCCCATAGTTCTATATAATTCCCAGGCTTTCGTTTCATCTGTTCTATCTACCCTCCAGTATTCAGTGATGTTCCCATTTTCACACCTTCATTTAATGGGAATTTCCCTGCTCGCCATGTTTGATGATCAGAGTTGCTATAGATATACCCTCTGGTAAACGTTTACATAACTATGGAAAATCACCATGTTCAATGGGAAAACTCATTATAAATGTCAATTTTCAATAGCTTTTTGTATGTTTACCAGGCCGGGTTAGTAGTGGTTGATTTCTGCGTTGCCAATGGCAATTTATGGCAGGCCATTGACGTGGACCTCCGAAGGTCCACTGTGGGTCCTGAACCCCGAGTCGCTGGGACGATGCGATGGGAGCTGGCGCGACCGTGACCACAAGGTTTTTGGGTCCCCCGGTTATAAGTTGGTTTATAAACCCTATGTATACTATAGTTATAAGATGTTATAAGTATCATAAACCATAGTTAGCCTATAGTATATCCCCATAACTATAGTTATAACTAGGCTAACTATGGTTTATAAACTATAGTTGTATCCCCCATTTAGCCAGGTTGATGTTTGTGTGTTCCTTGTTTTGAACTTTGAACATGTCAGTCATGGTACATAAGAGGAGCAGCAGGTGCAAGCTTGAGTGGAATGACAAAACAGGGATTTCGCCTGGGTGGTGCCACTTGATGCCATGGACCATATGGACCGGAGCGGTCAGTTCAGTGAGCTGTGCAGTTGTCAATGGGGTTGAGGAGTTTGATGATGCTACAAGCATCGTAATATTGTATAAGTTGCACTCGTGTTATAGTTCACAGCAATAGCCTGGGCAAGTAGCAACTGTTACAATGCAACTTGCTTCGTCAGCTCAGCTTTCACCAGGGATGTTTTGATTGGCCCCGTGTCTTTTCAGTGACTGGAGAAACGGTTGATGTTTTGAGCCCCCAAGTGGCTCAAGTGCTCAGCCTTTCCTGCAGCAAGAATCACCAAGCTCAGCTTGACACAGGTAGAAACCATGCTTTCCATCATAACCCTCCCAGGCTCCACAACCAGTACAAGGCCGTTGAACCACTACAAGGTAAAAGTATCCAAAATATTCCAAAATAACCCTTTAACCACCAGACCCATTCCGCTTTTCCTGCAGTTTTTGCTGCAGTGCACCAACCCTTTGTCAAATCGCCGAGGCATCCGTGGCCTGACGCCTTTCTCAGTTCCCTCCGGAAGATGAGCACCACCCTTTGCAGGTGAGAACGGCCCACTTGGATCGCTTGGATCGCGTTGTATCCACATGGCAGAAAGTTTGAACATGGGTCATGGCTATACCATGGCGAAAAACCATGCGTTTTTCGCACCAAAATTCATGGTCAGTTTTCGGTGGAATTGGGAACATGATGATCAGTGATAAGGGGTTTTTTAATTTGGCGGCATTCAGTTTTCAGAGAAACCCATATATTGCCGTGTATTCTCAAGATTCTATGAACAATGGGAAAAACAAAAAGCTACTTAGCCATATTGCCAGCCAACCAATTGCAACTCGTCATAGGGAAAATGACGTTGTTTAAAGTAAACAATCATGATAAAATGGGGTATTATGTATTCTATGTTCAGTCAAGTCTAAGAGAGATATTGGAATTTGCCGGCCTAAAAGGGACTATAAGATTGGTATTTTTCATTGCTTCATTTGAAAGATGAAATCGCAAAGACTCATTATATAAATAGCAGTGACTATGTCAAAGAACTGTGAGTATCTCAATAGGGACTGCAAGGGTGTTTTATTCTCTGGAAATAAGGTATTGTAATGTGTTGTAGCAAACTTGATGTTTGACAATGGTTTTCAACATGATTCATTGTCTTTTCTTCTGTGCATGCTCTATGTTCAATCACACCCAAAATCATACCCATTACATGTACCTGCATATACCGCACATCACCATTATAGTGTTATAGTGTGTATATGTACCTATATATATATAATATAATATATATATCCCAAACTCATACCTAGGATCTATCCCAACTATATTATATTATATGATGCTATGTATATTATAGTCCATTATTGGGATAATATCATATGTTGTATCACTATATAGTATATGTATATGATATGTATATACTATATAGTATATGTATATGATATGTATATATCGTACATTTATATTATACATGCACATCTACCCTCATCACTTTATACTCCATTCTATTTAAAGGCACCTCGTACGAGGCGCCAAAGCCGTGCCTTGCAGCTGGTGCTGAATCGCGCTTGTGAGCTGCTGCGAGAAGGTGACGAGGGACGTCACGGGTGAAATGGGGGTGGTGCTTGGGAAACATATACCCTCTGGTAAACATACAAAAAGCATCAAAAAGCTATTGAAAATGGCCATAGAAATAGTGGATTTACCCACGAATAATATGGTGGTTTTCCAGTTCGTTATTAGTGACAGTTTACCAAGGGGGTATGTCATTGGATGGACTTCAGGGAAAGTTTGCAGGAAAACGCTTCATATTTCATGGGAAAATCGATGGTTTCCGGTGAAGATGTTCCCAAGAAAACCAATCCAATGAATATGATTTTTATATTTGTTGATGCATTTTAAACGCTACTTAGAGGGAATCATTTTTTCGGATTTCAATGGGATATGGAACATGTCCATTCCAAATACATGACATCGATATTCATGAGATGATCTATCTAGATATATATATATATATATGACGGTTTGCCAAAATGTCTTTTCCTGGTTTTGTTGATAAATCGTAATTCCTTGCGTGCCGCTTCTTATTGTGCCTTTAAAACCATGACTGACCTAAATTTTAAATAGTCTGAAACCCGGCCTTTTATCTTTCATGTTTGAAGCCGTAGCACCGTAGCTAAAACCTGCAGTAAATGCTAACGCGCGTCTATATGAAGTGGATGCCGCTGCTAGTTGTTAGTGGTGGAACTGGAATATCTGCAGAGCTGGTCGCTGCCTTTGCTGTCACTGTTGCATTGTCAAACAGAGAAGGTAAACTACAAGTTCTCTGGTGGCGACCTGGTCACGGGTCAACCAAAGCCGTTTTTTGAAACTTTTGCTAGCGCATTGCTAGCGGGAATCTAGCGGGTAAAATCGCGTACAAATTCGCAAAGTTGAGCCGCAACCTCAAAAATGTCGGAAAATTGTTGAGTAGCACAGAAATTCACTAAGACATCATTAAGACATCCTTAGGTTTAAGGAGCTAAGTGTTACATCTTGACTTTTCTTCATGTTGAAATAACAAGCAGACAGGAACACAAAAAAAAACCTTGAACATGGGTGTGAACAAAAAAAACTAGCGCAAACCTAGCGGGTTTGCTAGCGCTGCCTTGCAGAATTGGTGAATTTAGTTGCGTGCCGCCTCATATCGAAGGGGAAAAACAACTAGGTCCACACTAATTATCAACAACTAGTACAAAACTTCTGTCAACTATTTTTGGCAAATGGTCATATATATATATATATGTATTATATTCCATTAATGAGCATATCCCTCTATATGGAAGTTTCCTAAAATGGGTGGTACCCCAAAATGGTTGGTTTATGATGGAAAATCCTATCAACGAGTATTAAAATGGATGATTTAGGGGTACCGCCATTTTCGGGGATCTCCATGAGGGTAAATGCTACTTGTAGGTGCATCATTGAATCATACTTAGCTAAGTGATGCTAAAAATTGAGTAAAACCATGTAAAGCCATGCAAAAACCCTGCTAGCTGCAACTTGGATGTGTATCAATGTGCATCATATTAGTGAATTTATGCTAAGTTGGTCTAATTCACAACTGCCTACAACTTGATTATAGCGTTCATGGTGGATATATGATATAATGAATGGATGTGAATGGCAGGGATAGTGGAGGTTGAAGAGGCAATTGTTGCGTGAGGAATGCTGTAACATACATAGCGAGCAAAGGAACATTTAGCGACATCGCAGCAAGCACGCCGTGCCCAGAGAAACAGCAACTTACCTGATGCTGTCAAATCATTTGAAGTCTTTGAGGTCTGGAGAAGCACGTTTAATTTCTTTGACTGCCAGTACATATGGTGATCCTTTGCTTAAGGGTACCTCATTTGCGGAACCTGAAACCATGGCAGTTTTCCCAATCCCGGGGTTCATCTCACAAACCCTTCCATATTCCATGAAAAAGGACAAAAAGATGGAGATGGTTTTCAATCATTAGTTTGATTCCAAGCTAGGGGGAATGAACCTTCTGCAGTCAGCCAAACATGTGGATTTTCCCACAGGTGATGAACCTGCATGAACACCATGGGTGCTGAATCAGATTTGGAACATCCTCAAGTTTCAAGCTTTCCGTGATAGGGCAAACTTGTATGATTTGGATATGATGGAATGGCCGGTAAACCACTGGCGACTGGAAATTTATGGGAATCCATGGAAATTTGTGAAATCATCCAAAAATGATGGATTCCCATTACCATGTTAGTAGATTCCAAGGAGGGTATCCCCTAGCAAGCCAAAATTAGCGACATGCTTTTTGATTTTTGTGAAAGGATTCCAGACAAACTCACAGTACCTAATTCCACAGTTGGTTCCGCAATCAAAGGTTTTTTTCCAGATTTGTCAAGCGACGGGATGTTATAGAGGAACCAACTGTGGAATCTTCGCTGTTATAGAGGAACCATCTGGACATTTGTCAAGTGTTATGGGGAACCCCCTAGTCTTCGGCATAAGCGCCAGGAGTCACGGTGTCCGAGCCTCGTAAAAAGCGAAGACGGGAGAAGCCGAGAGTCTGGCGCGGAGCCACAGACCTGAGCTGATTTCTATGGGTTTCTATGGGTTTCCCAGTTTTTTTTTGCTGATTTCTATGGGTTTCCACAAAAAAATACCATATGCTCTATGTCTGATATATGATAAACCATTTGTTGCATGCATTTACGGGTGGCTTACATCTACCCAAAGATATTATATTGGCAAGCACTCCATACATGGAGCATCCGGGACATAGAACTTTTGGAAGAAATTATAGCACTTAACACGGTTTTGTTCATGGTTGTTGGTTAGACATGTTGATAAATTACATTAATTAATGCTCAATATGGGATTTGTTCAATAGATGTTACAATGGTTCTGAGACTAAACATAAGTTCAACCCACCTAAACAGAATAATTACTGTACTGCAGGTTAAAACATAGAAACATGAAGGAGGACGCTTGTTTTATTGTTTGGGGAGATGAGTTTCCTTTGGATATGAAACTTTGTGGAGAGTGTAGAATGGCCATTTGGTTCTTGACCTTTGAAAGGTCATTGCTCATCGCCATGGTTCACATGTGAACTTGGATCGTTTCTCTAGCAATGTGAGGCCCCCAAGATAGCTAAGTTGGTTTATAACTCCAATAACTATGGGTTTATGGTACTTATAACTATAGTTGCTGGGGCTCATAAACCAACTTATAACTGGGGTGCCTCACATTGTGGCAATTTACCATTTGCTTTGGGAAATGGTTCCTTTTGGTAAAGAATTTCCATATCGGTAAATGGTTCATTTGCAATATTCATACCGATATGGTTCCTCTTTACAATGGTATTAGAATTGCCGGGGGTTAGATTGAATATATGATGTTTTTCCTGGGTAGGAGGTCTAGATGGATCATTAAGTGCCTAGCCAGCTCAGACGAAGATGGACCAAAGATCAGTCAACATGCAGCCGTTGTCAGATGATGCACCAATCTCATCCACTTCCGTGGTTTGGTTGTGTTTTTGTTTGTAAGATTCCAGGTCCCCAAAAAAGTACATATTAAATTGAAGAGATTGTTTTGGGGTGAATGCCGGAGATTGTTCCTTCGTGCTGCTGTTTTTTTTTGTGTGTGCTGGACAACAACCCTGCTTTGTGCCTGGTTTCTGGGGCGGGCTACCTAGCTCAATCCCCCCATTGGGATCCGTTGAAACATTCCAAGAGTTTCGAACGTCCTCCGCCCGGGATGGCCCGCAGCCATATTGGTTCAGGAACGACTGTTCCCTGCCGCCGCTGGATCCACACCATGGGCCTGCTGAAGGTCGGCACTCCCCTGCATTGGGATGATATGTTGGAACACTGCAGCTACATTCGTCGCCACGGCACCTTGGAAGCATGGCTCATGGCATGGGGCCCTGGGGTGCGGACCTGGCAGATGGTCAAGGACAGACCGCATTGGGATACCAAGTGGCATGCGAGACTACTCACATTAGATCCACCAACGCAGACTTGGCAATGACACCGTTGGCAAATAATAGTAGGTTATCTCTGGATATCTCTGGATGACTCTTCTCATTTTGGGACTTCGAAGTGGTCCGCACCTATCATTTCTTATAGCACCTTCTCTTGGAGTCTCACTATAATCAAAAAACACCCAGGCTTTCAGCCCAATGCCTGGACATGTTTCACCACAGCGATTTGAGAATTTAACATGGAAAATCACCCGTTTTAATTGCTATGTCAGCCATGTAAAATGCCCTTGTTTTCAGCCGAGCCATTCTCGGTGAAATCACCGTCCGATCATCGGGATCCAGCTGGCAAGGTGTCCTCCAGTTCCTTGCGACCTATCGTCGAATGCAGCATCTTGAGAACGACCCCTTCTTCTACGGTGACGAGTTGGAGCCTGGAACGATCCAAACGGAGCGCTTAAGATTTTTGTGGAAATGTTGATGGGTAAAACACTAAAATCCCGGTGATAGAAAATGCTGCTGGTGCCGGTGCGCCCTAATTTTGTTTTTCAAAATTAAGGTCTGGGGCTCACCAACCTATATTGCAAATGCTACCAAAGTGTCCAGACATATTCCCAGACAGTCTTCCAGCCGTCCAAGGGTTGGCGACCAACTGGTGGTAACTTTCTTCATTTCTCTCCAGTTTTTTTTCTGAGGAATATTCCCTTTTGAAACTTGATTCAAGCAACAAGAGCGCGTCTTGGCAGCAGGGCCGCGGAAGGCGTCCAAACATGGTGAAGGCCCCCCAAAGCTGCAATTCTGTAGGGGAAATCATGATCAACCACATCATATTCTTGAGCCAAAATCACATACACACAAATCTTCATACATCATCATCATACATCTCTTTATATGCAATACTGCAATACCGTACACACACATATATATATATACATACTGGTTGGTGGTTTGGAACATTTGTTATTTTTCCATATATTGGGAATATACCATCATCCCAACTGACTTTAACTCCATCATTTTTCAGAGGGGTAGGGTTGAAACCACCATACCATGAGCAGATCCCAAGATCCCCAGCCTGCCGCGCCAGGTTCGGTTGAGTTTGAGGGGCCCAGAGGTCCGGAGACTCAGACGGTTTGGTGCTTGGAAATTAAATGATGACCACATCAGAAAGTAGTTTGAAGCATTTGTATATATATATATATATACATATGATATGTGTGTGCGCGTGTGTATCTCTTACTGTGTGCCATATAATGCGATATAATGCTATATAGTGGTAAAAAAAAGCTATACATAGATACATATACATATATTTACATACATATACAGACATTTACATACATTTACATACATTTACCTACATTTACATACATTTACATACATTCACATACATATACATACATATACACACATTTACATACATTTACATTTACATTTACATTTACATACATTTACATTTACATGTACATTTACATTTACATTTGCATATATTTACATGTACATATACATGTACATTTACATTTGCATTTACATTTACATTTACATTTACATTTACATACATACATACATACATGCATACATACATACATACACAGACATACATGCATGCATGCATACATACATATATATATATATATATCACATGACATAAATTACATAAATTACATACATTACATACGTTACATACATTACATACATTACATTACATACATTTATACATGCATGCATGCATACCTACATACATGTATACTTAGGTATTTTTAGGTGCATTTAGGTGTATTTAGGTATATTTATGTATATTGGTAAATTACAATAGTTCACCAGCCACAATAAATCAGGCCATTTGCGGATCATTCCCCTTACTAACCATGATTCCAGGGCTCGGTCACAGTGAGGTTAACCTCATGAATCACAGCCGGATGGGTGGAGTCGTCAACATTGTGAACTGTCGTCAGCAGCTCCACCTCAGGTGATGGAAAGGCTGCGGAAACAAGAACAGGACAGAGCCACAGTCTTTGGTGCCTTGGGGGAATCCCAGATGTGAAGGTACCCTCGGGCCATTTATAGTGGATTTACCCATTGAAAATTGTGATTTTCCATAGTTATGTTAGTTTACCAGAGTATCAAACGGCTATACATTCTTCACCCGCAGGCAAAGAAAACTGCTAGCGGAGAAACATTTTTTTTTGATGGAAATGTCATCCGGTTGAAAATGGTGACTTTCCGCAGACAAGCTTAAATTATCGGAGGATATCATCCTTCTTGGCCAAGTTCATGTCTCTTTTGACGATTCCCGTGCCAAACTCGACCAGGCTGAATGGGTCAGGGCCCCTGTTTTGCTATTTTTCTTGGCTCCTTTGCTGCGCCACTTGACCCGACAGCAAGTCAATGATTGGTACCTGAAATGCCGCTGGTCTTAGTATCTAACAGAAAACCTATGCTGAGTTGATTTGTCCCCACCATCAAGTAACATGGCCCATGGCCATGTAGCATATAGTTTGTTTCACCATCAAGCCTATGGTTGCTTGCCAAATGAAGGTTTCTTAAAATGGTGTTGTCCCTGCAAAATAAGACCATGTAAGTGCTGAAAAACAGTGGTTTGGGGGATCCCAGTTTTGAGATTGGAGGTGCAATGGGTGATAACTATATTATATCATACTACTCCCCAGCTATATGTGGGTTAGAAACTGGGTTATAAACCATTAACTGGGAAGCACATCTTTATCAACCCAAAAATGGCTGTTTATCCATTACTATCCATGTATATCCCCATGTACATAAGATATAATATGTATACATATATATTTAATATAGCTCAATTTATAGCACCATTTGTGTTGGCTAAGTCACCATATTGGTGAAAGCACCACCAGATCTTACAGCACCGGGGCGGGGCCAGGAGAACGCTGCAGAAGGCCTGGGTTGCGCCTGGCACCAGGAGTACGGCAGTTGGATGTTGGAGGGTACGCCAAAGCTTCCATACGATGGATATGCGGCTTGGACGAGACGGCAGATTTCATTTTGGATCAGATATATACTGTATTCATATTCATCATAGTCATATGAGTCAATATTACATGCATATCATGCATCTTATGATTCAACATCCCCAAAATGACCTTATAAGTATAAATTCCAATACATGGAACGTTCCGACCCGGGGGTGGCTGGAGGCGGATTGTTTTAAGTGGAGATGACATGGGCCAAAATTACCCCGTAAGACCTTGCTGCTGGCGCTGCTGGCTTCGCTGCCACGGACGGTTCATTCGCACGTAACCTTACGAGATAGTACTGTCAAAGGAGATTCTCACCCGGTATGTTAGTTACCCTCCGGTAAACTAACATAGCTATGGAAAATCATCATTTTCAAGTGGTAAATCCATCCACTGCAAATGGGCCATTTTCAATAGCTATTTTGATGGCAAGTGGTCATTTTGCACTACCTATTGGACCATAGTCTGGACAAAATGGTGCAATGGGCAAAGTACATCAGCATCGATGGCTGACGCATCATCTAATGGATTATGTAGACCTTATATATTTCTTGTTTTGGATCTCCAGGATCCACCAAACAGATCAGCAAGTTTGCTAAGGACATTGAATTATATATAATATATATATATATGTGTATTTATTTGTTCCCCACCTGCCAGGTGAGGGTTGTTAGATTTTATGTCAGTTGCCTCCTCCTCCTGCCTCGTCCTCCTCTCCTCCTCCTCCTCTCCTCCTCGTCCTCCTCGTCCTCCTTGTCATCCTTGTCGTCCTTGTCGTCCTCGTCGTCCTCGTCGTCCTCGTCGTCCTCGTCGTCCTCGTCCAACTGCGACCCGCGATCCACAGTGTTCTCTGCCGGACCTCAACCACGACCATCCACGCCCAGTGTTCCCTGCCGGACCTCAACCACGACCAGCCACGCCCAGTGTTCCCTGCCGGACCTCAACCACGACCAGCCACGCCCAGTGTTCCCTGCCGGACCTCATCTGCGAGTATCCATGCCAAGTGTTCCCTGCCGGACCTCAACCGCGCCCAGTGTTCCCTGCCGGACCTCAACCGCGAGTATCCACGCCAAGTGTTCCCTGCCGGACCTCATGTAGGAAGATATGGGACAAAGAATGTGCAGAAGAAAGTTAGAAAGAATGTCAGAAAGAATGTCAGAAGATATGCCAGAAGATATGCCAGAAGATAGCCAGATAGCCAGATAGAATGCCAAGATATGCCAGATAGAATGCCAGATAGATATGCCAGATAGAATGCCAGAAGAATATGCCAGAAAATATGCCAGAAGATATGCCAGATAGATATGCCAGAAATATGCCAGAAGATATGCCAGAAGATATGCCAGAAGATATGCCAGAAGATATGCCAGAAGATATGCCAGATAGAATGCCAGAAGATATGTCAGAATATATGCCAGAAGATATGCCAGATAGAATGCCAGAAGATATGTCAGATAGAATGCCAGAAGATATGCCAGATAGAATGCCAGAAGATTTGCCAGATAGAATGCCAGAAGATATGCCAGAAGATATGCCAGATCATATGCCAGAAGATATGCCAGATAGAATGTCAAATAGAATGTCAAATAGAATGTCAGAAGATATGTCAGATAGAATGCCAGAAGATTTGCCAGTAAGAAAAATGTATAAATGTCATGGTGGGGATCACACGAAGTAAAGTAATTTATTTATCGGTTATCAACCATAATTTCCATGTTTCGTCACCTCTTTATTTGTGGTTGTGAAACATTTAAAAAAACCTTTTGGGTTGAAGTGTAGCATTTTTCCGTGCCCGGAGATCATTTTTCCGTCGAGGCATCAAGCCTTTGCCAAGTGGAACAGAACATGCGACTGCGAAGGGGACGACTTCTTTCTGCCTTGGCTCCGGATGAGGACACCACTGGGGGGAACTCCTGGCGGTCGATGATCCCCATGATGGCTAGAACTTAAAGGTTGGTTAGGTGAGTTGCGACAGTTCATGCATTGTTTTGGAGAGTTTTCATCTTGAGGTTTGATGAGTTCTTGTTCTCGTTGAGTTTATCTCTAGCCATTGTCAAGCCAGGATTTCTTGGATATGTGATTCAAATATTCTGAATTGTGATGAAAACTACTTGGGTTTCGAAGATCAGCCCCTTTCCATCGGGCTGTGTGTGCTTTGTTTTTCAAAGTTTTTTTGGGTGTTTTGGGATATCTGAATTATTTGATTGAAGGTTGAAATTTGACAGGGAAACCCAGGGCAGAGTGTCGTCCCGCAGTTTTGAAGGGGAGCCGTGGCTGATGCTCAGAGTGGCCCCACCTATCAACATGATTGCGACAACCCATCTATCAAGATCCGCCCTGCCACACTTACCACCCCCTTTCATTGATTAATAACCCCAACTACTGCAGAAGCCACCCATGAAATTATGTCATATCATTGAGATGCATTGAAATACAAAGCACAAATAAGTTGCTCACCAAAAACACAATAAACAGTTAGCCATGAAAAATGCAAACTTAGATTTGTTTTATGAGAATCAAACCCAAAAAAAAAGCCTCCCAGAATGCAGTTTCCATGGCTTAGGCGGCTCCAACTTTAGTCGCTTTTCCTCTGATGGGCGTTGGGACCTTCACATCACCTGGAGCCGCCGTGGGTGGTGAAGCCTCACAGTCACAGCTGGTGCCCGATGCCTGCATCAACCCGCACCCACGCCGCTGGGACACGGGGCCCGAACATGGGACGTGGGGACTGATAGTTATGGCCATTTATTAGTTTTAACATGTTTTAACTGGTTATTTCTATGGGATTATACATTCTATACATGGGGTCATAAGTACTCATAACTGGTAAAGGGCCGTAACTGTGGTATGTCCATTGCATCGTTCTTTTTGACCAGAACTATGACAGAAAAGGGTATAAAAGCATGCAAAACAGAAGGGGTAGATCGATGATTGGGAACCGGTAAAATGGCAATGTGGCTTTCGGGATCTTTTTGAAATGTGTGTTCCAACTTCTTTGTTTGGGGGTCCATTTTGTGTTCTTGAGTTTTCCATTTTCAATTGCAAATGCCACCTCCTAAAATAGGTTGGTTGGAGAGCATGTCGGTCTTTGTCAATTGATAGATTGCGTTAATAAAATCGACCATCTTTGTTTGGAGTGCTAGTTTTCCAATATTTGATGAGATATGACATGATATCTATCTTATCTTATTTTTATGTTATCTTATGTTCTGTTAATTTATCTCATTTGATCTTAGTTTTTTAATCACATCTTATTATCTCATTATCTTATTTTATCTTATCACATCTTAATCTAATCTTAATTTTATCTGATCTTTTCTGATCTGATCTTATTTATCTTATCTTAATCTAGTCTAGTCTAGTCTAATGCAATCTAATTCAACCGATCTCTCTCACTCTCTCTCTCTATATATATATATCATAATTGCACATACATCCAAAGATATATTCCATGATTCCCCCACCAAAAAGATTCCCATGGCCAAAGGCTTCGGCACGCTGACGGCCAACATCCGTCGGCGCCGTGGGGCTCCAGTGGCGATTCAGGTGCCCCTCTTTCGAGACCAGAGGCGCCAGGGCGGGCTGCGGCGTAGCCGCCGTCCTCGGTGGGAAATGCTGGGAAAATCATGGGAAAATCATCGCACTAAATGGTGGATTTTCACCGGTTTAAAATGGTGATATGTTCCACGGCACCAATGACCCCGGAGTTCTCAAGAACCGAAGTGACATGGTGAGGTGCTCACGATGCTCAAGGAAGTCTTTGGCAAGCCATGTTTGAGTACCAAGAAACGGTACTTGTGGATATGTCACTATCAGTTTCTGGAAGATAGCTGCCGCTGAAGGAATACACATTTTTAAGATCTTACCCAGATCCTTGGAATATCGAGCGACAAATTCCATGAAGGATATGTGTTGGTAATTATCAATTACCCTCTGGTTATTTAACATACCTATGGAAAATCACCCTTTTTAATAGGTAAACTCACTATAAATGGACCATTTTCAATAGCTATGTTAAATAACCAGAGGGTATCACTATTGACAGCCAGGCTGCCAAAGATTGTTTCTCAGCACTAGACTCAGATGCTAGATTAGATCCGTGTACCAATCCATCCATGGTCAGTAGCGCTTCATATCCCCAGTTTCTGTTTTTTTCTCCGATAAAGTCCCACAGAATCTTACCAGAACTATTACTTTTTTTTTTTGCAAAAACTTGGTCACTTGAGTCACTTGGTAGCTCACCCCGGCGCAGATAAGTGAACGAGTCCAACTTATCCTGGTGACAACTTGGGATAGATATACATATATAAACGACCTCACTGCGACCTCACTGGAATCATGATTAGTAAGGGGAATCAACTCAAACCGGCCTTATTTTAGGTTAGTGAATTATTGTAATTTGCCCAGATACATTTAATTATTTATTTGATTAAATATATAAATATATATATATATATATGTACTGTATATAATCCACCTACTACCTGAGGTCAGCTACCAAGTACTCCATGTATCACCTCCAGCAAAGCTGAAACGCCCCCGCAAAGGACACCTGCCAGTGAGAAGACCATTGACATGGATTGCATGGCTTTTGGCATGGGCTGCTGCTGTTTGCAGGTGTGGATGGTTGGTATGTGGGCTTGCAGATGCGCCATTGGCCTTTCTTTGGGCTTCAGTGATGGTTGGTCACCATTTGTTTAACAGAACGGCCCCTCATGGGAGAGTGATTCTTGCTCCATAATGGCCAAAAATACTGGTATTTACAGTGTTTTGTGACTAGAAGGTGCTTAAAACCGTTATTTTAGAGCAAACATCACTTTCTTAAAGGGGTTATATCCCTACCTATGAGGGCTGGTTACTTTTAATTGTAACACATTATAACCCCTAAGCCCTAAGTGCACCCCCAAGTGGTCTATTGGCATGTCCAAATGCGGACAGCGCGGAGTCCCATCTCAGTGATTTTTTTCAGCAGCCACGTGGATTGATATCGTAGAGGATCAAAAGAAGTCAACGACTTGGCCCCTTCAAAAAATAATGATTTGCCCAAGAAAAAATGTAGCCTGGTTGGTTTGGAACATGTTTATTATTTTTTATTTTTCCATATCTTGGGAATGTCATCATCCCAACTGACACTATGATATTTTTTTCAGAGGGGTAGGTCAACCACCAACTAGTAGCAACACTTCCAATATCTTCCAATGTATCCAAGCAAAGCTTGAGATTGATCTGGCTTTGGCAAAGATGTTTGGGTTTTCTCAAGCACCATCACGCGTACCTCCCTGTTGAGGTCACCTTCCAAGCGAAGAACATGAACGAATCAAGAAGCTTGACATGTGGCCAGGGGAACAGTTTTTCTTCGGGAGATACGGGGCTTGGGCTTTTCTCATTGTTGGGGGCCTCTACTACACTCCACAATTGTTTATACTGCAATCTATGATAAAACATGCTATAATATATATATATATATTGTAATAAATGCCAATTTACTCAATGGTATTGGTAATGTATGCACAATATCTAAGTCCACCTCAATGTCTCTTTAAATAAGTATGACCATGAACAAAATCTACGATTCTACGATTCCCTCATGTGAACACCCGCTGCAGCCTTGGCTCCATCGGGGCGACGCCAAACGGCGTCCAGACCGCCGCGGGGCCGTCGCAATGTTTCCCATGTTCACAGTGCCTGGGATTTGCGTGGCCGTTTTGCTAGGCTGTTTTCTGGTTTCATTGGGAAAAGTTCCACTGTATACACTTTAAATATATACATATACATAACACGCATACACACATAGAGAGAGAGAGAGAAATATAACGACAAATACGATTTTTCTAGATTTGCAAATGGATGTAGATGGGCAAACTTCCAAAGTACGCTGCAGGCACTTCAGTCCCACTCTACGCTCCATGTATCGTGAAGTCATATATAAGTCATATGGATGATTTTCTTGTGCCACAGGAATGGTTACATAGCCCCCCCCAAAAAAATCATACATATTGATAGATTCGATATGTGCCTCATGTTTTTTCCAGGGTGTTCAACTTGTTCATTTATTTTTGGTGCTATGCCATTGTTTTGTTTTTTTTCGTGGCTCCAGAGGGTGCTACTGCCTTGCTGGGGAAAGTTGTTTCATTTGTTGGTTGATGTTGGTTGGTTATCGGATTTTATGTCCCATCATTGTTCATAAATAATTATATATATATATGCCAGTACGGTTGTTGTTGTTGTTGTTGTTGACGTAAATCAGCCTGCTCTTATGACGTACGTGTAACTGCATGTTTATATATCCATCGGCCATGCTTTTCAATCTTCATTGTGGCCAAATTGAATAAATAAGGATTATCAACAATGATAAATCATTGGGCACATATCTTTTGAATCAACCATGAATATTGGATTTCCGCAATGAGGTGCCGCTGGAGATTTTGCTGCATATGACTCGGATACAGGCGCATGAAGAGTTAACGGCCACTGGGCGGCGCCTATAGCGACGAGTCATCGGGGCGTTTTCGATGGGAACATCTTTGCAAGGTTATTTTGGTGGTGTTTACCCGATACTGATCTAATTATGCATCTTTTGATCGATAGATACTGTATTATATACAGTAGATCATTCCATGTACCAACTTTCAAGAGTTTCCAGGGGCACCGCTTCTTGTGGGAACTGGCAGCTGCCTGACACGCCATAAATAAAAATGGCGCCCTTGGATTCGTTGGGATCACTTGGGGGATTCCTTCATCAAATCAAAGGGTTGTACTCCAATTCCGGCTTCGCTTTCCGTGGGTACCGCGTTCTATGAACAGCTACGTTGCATCAAACTCTGGATTTTTGTTGGGGTCTTTCAATGAGGCAACTTGACATACAGCAATTCAAGTGCATGTGGCACGGAGGTCTTATTTCTACAAACCAATCTTTTTATAATTGTGCAAAACCCAGCCCTTTGCTTGTTTTGTTTTGTGTCAGGCATTCATTCGCCATTGTCGCCGACACAAATCCCAATCGTTCTAATCTGTGCATTGGGAGATCTGGAATGGGTTGCGTAGGGTCCTTTTACAATCTTTTACCCCGAAAGTAAGACAGAACATCAAAGAACTGAGCCATCACATACTGGTGGTCCATATGGTGTATATATATATATACAGTATACACATTTAATATCCATATATCTAGGGACTTTGCCCTCAAAACAAAGAAGACCCTAGACTCGAGTCAAAAAGGTTCAGAGACTGTCAGATACCTTGGATCCGGATGTTGTGAAACTAGGTGAAAGAATGAACGTATGAGAAGACACACTTAAGTAGACTGGTGGTTGATTTTAAAGAATCCTTCCCATTTAGGCGTTCTCGTTTCTTTCCGTGCGCATGTGTAAACCCACCGCAGTGGAGATCCTTCTGGGATGACTGCGGAACTGATTCGGAACTGCTTAGCAAACAGGCTGATCAAGGGGTCCTGCTCAAGTGGAAAACTCCTCCCTTATTTCATCTTTTATTTTGTAGGACTTCCTGCCATGAGTTGCCAAGCTGACTATAGATTACTATAGATACTGTCGATCTTTGTCCAAGTCATCAAAGGTAATGTTCTCCCTGGTTCTTTTACGAAATGATGTGTCAGGTGCTCCATGGTGGAATTTGTTCCACAATGAAACTGCTTACTTGTTAAAAGTCATTTCAATGATTTTCAGCATATCATCCACGGTATATATTCCCAACAGCAGTGACTGTTGGGTTCAATCTCTGGGTCTCGGGGCCAAGAAATCTGAACAGAACCAGAACATGGAACCCTGGAACCCTGCAAACTGCTGTTGGGTTGCAAAGCTTGTTTTTTTTCACAAACCTTAAGCACTGGATTGCAATTCCCGCTCTTGGATGATGGAAAAGTGTTCAAAACACATAATATATACATGGAGATGGCGATGGTGAGAGAGAGAGAGAGATAGAAAAAAAAAAATATATATAAGTATATATATATTTATATATATATAGATACATATATAATTATATTATGTAAATATAAGGGGGAAACACGGTTTCCGGTAGATTTTCCCTTGAACCAATCCAGTGACACTAGACCTTTCCTTGAAAAACCACCGGCCTGCAGTTTCATCCTTTTTTTTGCTCGGCTCAGGAGGCTGGTGTACTTTGTGAATTTTTGGCAACGATGGGAAAAGCCATGTTTGTGTCTCACCAATGGGTCAGCCACCTGGCACTGCTGCGCTGGGTATCCCTGGTGGCTGTCATCCCTCTTGAGGCTGTTCTAGTCCGGGAAGCCTATTCCCACTACTTGCATCAATACCAATTTAGACTCCCTATGGATCCAAGTACCTTCTTAGGAAGTGTTTGGGGTATGATTTAGGGGTTGAGTACCTTCTCACACAGTGTTTGGATCCATAGGGAATAAATTCTTCTGAAGATTTTCATTGTACATCCGAACATCCGAAGGAAACCATGTTTTTTCCCATCAATTCTGGGGTAATCCCTGTACAAGTTCCCCAGAACCACTCAGTCCGAGGCTTTTTTTCGGGGCGACTTCATTGGATGACGGGACGACCTCACCATTCTGGTTCGTAGGAAACCATCCGAAAGGAACGGTTGGCGGTTTGTAACACGGCTTTTATTTTCCAGAATATATGGGTTGTCATCCTTCCCATTGACTTTCATATTTTTCAGAGGGTTTGAAACCACCAACCAGCCGTGAACACTACATGTTATTCACCCCAGGAAATGCACTTGAATGGTCTTACTGCTGCAGTATACACGGGCGAGGCCCATCGGACAAATCCATTGATGGTCAGTATGATATTCCCAGTCCTTTTCTTTTTCAGGCCAAGCATATAAATCCCAGACCCTAGACCCTCCAAATACCTCAAAACAAGCTAAAAGATGCTAAAAGCATCTAAATCGTGTGGTAAAACACAATTTTTGGGTAATGTACCTTGATATTTGACGGGGGTGCAATACCAGGCGTGTGTTTGTCATTTGTTTAGCTATCAAGTGAGAAAAAGAGATATACAATGACATTCCAACAAGCACTGGAGGTTTCACATGGTTGGGACAAGGGCTGATTGCTTCTATAACCCCAGCAAGTAAGATAAACAAGGCCTTACTGAAGGGGGTCACCTTTTTGCACAGGGCACGATTAGATTTCCGTGGCCATTCTACCTTATCAGCTACCCTCCATTGGTGATATCACCATTCTTGGCTAAAATTTAATGGAATCCCATTATAGTTGGCTTTTAAAATCCACGATTTAGTTGTTTTGTTGAACAGTTACAGAGTTTAAACATGTTATCCTTGTGCCAAGTCCTCATATTTGGCTGATCATTTCACGGCCCGAGGCAGTCACCATCCAGATCCTGACTCCGTCCAGCTCTCTGTGCTACAGAAGCCTAGACGTCAATGGTTGAATGATGTTGAATGGTTGAGTTTCAGGGCAAATCTGAACCCGGAAACCATGTTGTTCCCCACTTGCCAGGTGAGGGTTGTTAGATTTTATCAGAGTTGTTCTCCTCCTCCTTCCTCCTCCTTCTCCTCCTCCGCGTCCTCCTCCTCTTCTACGACCTCTGCCTCCACTTCCACGTCCACTGTTGCCTTGCCAACTCTTGGCCAAGCTCTTCACCAACTTCGGAGCTCAGTGCGCACTGCTGGACCTCAACCTGGGACCTTCCCAGCTCAGTGCGCACCGCTGGACCTCAACCTGGGACCTTCCTAGCTCAGTGCGCACCGCTGGACCTCAACCTGGGACCTGCCGAGCTCAGTGCGCACCGCTGGACCTCAACCTGGGGCCTTCCGAGCTCAGTGCGCACCGCTGGACCTCAAAAGCCAGATAGAATGCCAGAAGATATGCCAGATAGAATGTCAGATAGAATGCGAGAAGATATGCCAGATAAAATGCCATAATTAAGATATGCCAGATAGAGTGCCAGGAGATATGCCAGATAGAATGCTAGAAGATATGCCAGATAGAATGCTAGAAGGTATGCCAGATAGAATGCCAGATAAAAGATAGAATCAGATAGAATGCCAGAAGATATGCCAGATAAAGTGCCAGAATGTTTGCCAGATAGAATGCCAGAAGATTTGAGTAGATAATATGCCAGAAGATATGCCAGATAGAATGCCAGAAGATATGCCAGATAGAATGCCAGAAGATATGTCAGATAGAATGCCAGAAGATTTGCCAGCAACAACATGTATAAATGTCATGGTGGGGATCACACGAAGTAAAGTAATTTAAGGCTGTTTTTTCCCCTGCAATCTAGGGGTGTCCGGAAACCATTTCGGGGGACCTGCTGGGATTGCAAATGACTAAACATATGCGTTCCCCTTAATCCACTGGGAAACCACCTAATGAATGCACTTAGAAAAAAACATGAAAACACAAGTTGTTTCCCATTAGTTCATCTATAGTTCATCCATTCTTTGATCCTTTTCATGGCCTTCTGTTTGCCTTTCCATCTCAGGAAAGCCTTGCAGAATCTGCTAACGGGTCGAAGTCAGGTCTCCCTACCCACAGTTGTAGAGCTGGCGCAAGGCGTTGACGGCGCGCTGGGTGGATTTCACCGGAGATGGAATCACCAAACTTTGGATTTCCGTGGGTAACCAAAAAATAACCCATAGGATCCATGGTGCTGGTATATATGCTAACATAAATGGGGTATATTGATGGCAAATGTTACCATATATGGCATACATGGATCCTATGGGCAATAATATGTTTAAAAGTTTTCCCGTGGAAATAGATGGCATCACCATTTGAACATGTTGTCCGCAACCTTAACGTTCGCCCAGACTCATGATTGTGACATAACAGAACAATATATTGATTGGGGAAATAACATGAACTTTATTTTCATGAGGGATCAAAATTCGCCACCCCCTCTGAACAATACGTTGGTTAGAATAATAACATCAACTTTATCTTCATGATGGATTAAAATTCGGCACCCCCTATGACCAATGTTGAATGGGGTAATAACATCAACTTTATCTTCATGAGGGATCGAAATTCGCCACCTCCTCAGAACAATATTTTGATTGGGGAAATAACATCAACTTTATCTTCATGAGGGATCAAAATTTGCCACCTCCTATGACCAATATGTTGCATGGAGTAATAACATCAACTTTATCTTCATGAGGGATCAAAATTTGCCACCTCCTATGACCAATATATTGCATGGAGTAATAACATCAACTTTATCTTCATGAGGGATCAAAATCAGGAAGGCGGGACATCAACTCCGGGCAAATGTCCAGGTTGCAGCGAACATGTTTATTCCGTATGTTTCCAGATGTTTCAAAGTTTCCGTTGGAAACAAAAATATATTTAAAAAAAACGCATGGAAAAAATGAAGCATTGAAAAATCATCCACATCAAGGAAGAGGACTGGTGATACCAAAACTAGAATCTGATGGAATTATATGGAATTCATCGAAGACCCATTTCAGTACCAGAAGGTAAATTGAGGGTTTCCTGGAATAGGAGTAACCCCCCAAATCATCCAAAATTAGGCCATTTTGGAGTCGAAGCCTATGGTTTTGCGGATCCCTGATTTCAAGAACCCCCAGCAACGCCCCACAGGGCGCTTGAAATGCCCTACGGCATCGGAGTTCAAAGCGCAGCCGCTCTATATTTGGTATCTGGGTCGAGCCACGGTGGGCAGATTTACTCACCAGAAATCTGGGTAAGGCATATAGTTGTATATCAGAATGTCCTTTATACAACATTATACAACTGGTTGTTTGTTGGTGATTAACTACTTCCTAACTGGCACTGGCACATTAAAAAGTAGGGTCCCAATTTTGTTGGTCGAAATAGACCTGGTACTATCTGGTCATTATCTAAAAGCGCCGATGATTCCGCAGGGTCGAAAGTTTCGCGTCGTTGTTTCCATTATCCATCCTACAATTTTCGGCCAAATGTTCACAGTATGGTTTGAACATGTTTTAAGCATACGTCCTTTTATATCGTTTAAGGATAGTGCTTAAATCTAAACATGATTTATTAGTGTTAGATAGTCTTAAAGAGTCATGAGTCATACATCATAAACATATATATAATCTATTCAACCCATTTCCGCCCCCTATATTTCTGGCATCGCGCGACATTTTCACGCTGCCTGCGGCCCTTAGGTATGACTACTTCTGCTGTCCGCAGGGTCATTCCGTGGAAGCAACGGCCAAGCGGCATTTGGCCATCAGCTGCATCGCCTCCTACGTGGCCACTCGGAAGGGCTGGAGCAATGAAAGATAGCCCGGGCCAAGTGAATACTTTTTAGGACTTATACTGTATACTACCTATTGAATATGGGGATGATGATAATAACCCATATGTCCCCAACAGATACCATAAATAGAGAGACATATATGGGGAATATGATGATATATATATATGATGATTTTCAGTGTGATTTTTAACATGGAGAATATGATGATTATAAACGGAATTGGAGGTTTCCTAAGTCATGGGGGTACCCCCAGATCATCCAAGAGATGGATGCCCATTTAAGTATTGACACCTCTATGGTGACTTGGGGATCCCCCACTTTCGGGGTCACCACTATGTTTTTTTTCACCCTAGAGCCCTGGAGAAATTTTGATTCGCCAAGGCGAGATGTGCGTTCTTTATCATTTTATGCCCCTCCATCTGCTCGCATGGCCGCAACTTGAACTTTTCCAGCTGGGCGGCCCGCGGGTGCTGCCCTCAGGGTAGCGTGCTGTGTAGAGATACTTTGAGATGGTCACTTCAAGGATGAAACATCATGAATCATCTTAATTTAGAGGTCTTCCCAACGTACCCCGAAAACCATCTGAGATGTTGTTGTTTCCTTTTAGCTTCTTATATGAACTGAACTGGGCTACAGACCAGCAAAAATGAGTTTGGCACCAGGTGCGAGCCTAGGTCCAGAGAATCAAATACCCGGAAGTATCCGTACAGATTCTTTGGACAAAAATCAGCACAGAATCATACATTAATTATGAGCATTTTATGGGTCCCAATAACCAAAGCCAAATATCTTCCCAGACACGGCCGCAAAAAATGACAAAACGATCCAGATCCAAAAACCGATGTTTAGCACGTGGTACCTTCAGTGGTTTACAGCCTTCCCCTGCACGCAGGTGGTGCCGCTTAGAGCAGCTTAGCAGGCAGCTCGCGCAGGAGGAGGGGTGCATCATCACCGTGAAAACGGCCAGCCATCCGACATTGATGATGACCACTGGTACGGCCGTGTGTACTCAGCCGGGCACTGGCGAATCCCGGTTAGGGCGGTGATGTTTTTGGACATATTCTGTTGTGGTTATGTTTTGGTGTTTGGCTGGTGGTTTCATTTGTTTTGAATGTTCAAATATATCAATTGTATATGATGTATGGGATGATGATCCCCAATGATTAATAAATATTGTTAAACTAACACGAACATTAAGTACGATATAATATGTTTCAACCGTTTTGGAAACACCAGCGATGATACAATTCACTGGCCACTCCAAAAGGATTCTTTTTTTGGTTTCCTGAAGCAAATCCAAGCGGTCCAAGGAATATAGCTTTGAGGAGGATCGCAGAAAAGTCGGACAGGCGGTGCTTCAAATGGTGTGGAAGAAATTGCATTTTCTTCTTGAAGCTGGAGATCTTCAAGGCTACCGTCCCTGGATGCCGTTTTGCTTCGCACCTTTTTTTACTGATGATTCGAGCAGAAATCCCTGCCAACCACTTGGGGGTGCAGTTGTGGTTATAAATGAATAACATCGGTATAACAAGTGTAATAACCCCCGTCCGCTGGGATATAACCCCAATAACAATATCGATATGTGGTCCATGCGGTTATATATCCATTGCAAACTGGAACTGGAGCTCCAGTTTTCAAGAATTGTGTGTGTGTTTTGGGTTGACCAATGTAGTTCCCAAAAAGTTGAGCACGCACCAAAAAAGACAACAAATTCATACAAATTCTCCAAGAAACCTCAACAACATCTTGAAAGAATCTCCCCGAAGACTTTGCCAAAAAACTTGGAAAACAAAAACATCTCAACAAAGACCCCAAAAGTCTCAAGGGCGAAACTTCCAGCAAAAAACAGAAGTAGCGCATGGTTAGAGTCTGAAAATTTCAGAAGACAGGAGGTTTGACACAGTGGAGGCTGTCGATGGGACCGGCCATCGGTCCTTTGTGCCATAGGCTATATGGTTGACCCACAGGTGTTTCCCAAATTGGCTGGTTTCCGCATTTTTCATATTTTTTTTCAACCCATGGGATCTGTGTGATTTCTTTCAAACATGCAAAAACGCAGCATGTTTGGGCTTCGAACATTTCTTTCCCACAGGATCCCCTGGGGCCCTGGGGAATTTCGGAGAGTTTGACCTGGCAGCCGCGCAGCCGAGCCGCTCGGGCCGAGGACTCCTCTTGAATCTCCAGCGTTTCTACCTGGCCGGCTTTGACCTGAAGCCCATGGAAACTGGGGACGATGGTTTGGAACATGGCTTTTATGACTTTCCCACAACATATGGGAATGTCATCATCCCAACTGACTTTCACTCCATCATTCTTCAGAGGGGTAGCTATACCACCAACCAGGAAAGTTTAGTGCCAGACTTCAACTCCCCAATCGATCCTGCCAGGGATGCTGAAGGTGTCTGGCTGCCTCTTATGGTGCTTTTTGTGCTGTGTGTTCTTTGCGTTTTATTTATTTGGATACTGGGTAAATTCTAGGGAAGCGTCACTTAATGTCAATCATATACTTCAATTTGTGGGTGTATCAGGTGTATCTACATGTATCTATATTGTACACATCTATATTTACGTATGAACCGGCCAAAGAAATATACGTATTATTTTGCAGGGCATCTAAGACTACTTGAGTCGGAACAATCTCCACGGGCCTGGGTGGTTTCGTTAAGATGTCCATCGAATTTCGAATTTTATATTCCTAAAGAGCAGGGTTGTCTCAAAATGATGATCCCCCAGATATGGATGATAAATAGTACAATACTTTATTGCTGATAATGATGTTTTGCATATATGACGATATGTTACTCATGATACTTTCTTATTGTCCAATGATGTCTCATTGTCAGTAAATAGCATATGTTTAAGAGATAGTATCTCCCATTTTTTTCGAGAAGCCCAAGTGACAATGGACACTAATGGACCAATGAACCGCCACTTTAGGGGCCCACATCGAAATGCATTACCCTTGTATTGCCCTTTGGTTATTTAACAGTCTGCAATGGAAAATGACCCATTTACAGATGATTTTCCCAGCTATAAACCTCCATTTATAATGGATTTTCCATATGCTATGTCAAACAACCAGATGGTATATGAGTGGTATAAAGCATAATATTGGAGCCCCGGATCATATCTCAGCTTTCGGAGCTTATAAAACTATAGTTTTCTTCGCCCGGGTGTTTCCCCGGCCGCTCTGTACGCAGGTTTTCTTGTGGCGCGTTTTCTGCACGAGAATGGCTTCCGCCGAATCTCTGAACGTGATGCAGCAGGCGGAGAAAATGGGGATCATGGTAGCTGGGTTTTTTTCCGTAACCCCAAAGGGAGGAAACATGAGTGACATTCAACCACAACTTGGGATGATGATCCCCAATGCCTCCGACATACATTTGCCGGTGAATGAGAAAAAACACTTCTCAGCTAGAATCAATCCCCTGCTGATTGGTGGTTTGGAACATGGCTGGATTATGACTTTCCCACAATATATGGGAATGTCATATTCCCAACTGACTTTCCTATTTGTCAGAGGGGTAGGTATACCACCAACCAGACATTTTTTATTTTGGATTTTCAATGTTCGATTTCCCTGGTTCTTGATTTGTGTTTTGCAATGAATTTCTCAAGAGTACCCAAAAAATGGCTACATTGCATGCCGATCATTGTTGCTTTGGGTTGCTTAGCGGGTGTGGGTCGACCCCACAAAACGTCAGTCACCGTGATTCTGACACCATCCCATTTGCAGTTGAGACTCATTTGGGCTTACGTCCTCCATTTTCCATGTCTCAAAATGTTTAAAAAATCCCTTTTCTTTGGGTTTAGGGATGGATCTAAACCTATGAAATACCATATATTTTGATTGGACTATTCACATGAATTCACCATGATTAATTCAAAATGATAATATGAATAAATGTGAATTATTTTATGATAAGAAGGTATAATAATGAATTATATTCACAATGATAAATCAAAAGAACATGCTGGGGTGAAGATATAACCCAGCCAATTCCTTCCTGAACTGACCGGATTTGCGCCAAATGTCCATCGGGCGCTGTGCTGCAGGCTGGTCGCCATTGTGCTATGCGGTGTTGAAGGGCCAGGTGGACATTGTGAAAAGCCTTTTGAAGTGCCGGGCAAACTGCCAAGATCGCACCACCAAATTCAAGAAGGCGCCGGGACACAGCGAACATGAACGATCTAACATGATTTCACCATGATTTCTTCTTGGTTCAACACCAAGACTCATTTTGGAGTTGATTCTGAGACTCCAACAATGGAGGTAAACCAACTGATGGCTAGTTTGGCCATGTTTGGCACACATATGTCCCTGCAAGGTAAATTGCAAACACTCAATATGCAGGTTATCTAAGGTCGGCCATGAAGCGCTCAATCATATTCGTATATATTCGTAGAGTATAGTCTAGTCTAGTGTACTTGTATCGAATAAAGAGAAAGAAAGAAAGAAACATAAATGGATAGATGTTTATTGTTTATTCATTCATTTTTACATATATATATAATACATTAACACGCACACATTAACACACACATATATATATATATATACACATCCATATTTACATACATATATATATATATATACACATGTAGGACTAGATCCTATATATATATACTTTCTACAGTTCTTTTGGTGGTGTTTACGAAAGGGGTGAGTTGCTTAGTAACTGGGCAATCACTTAATGATACCGCGGAAGATTTGTGTATAAATCATGCACCACAGCTACTAGCAACTAATTAGCTTTCGGCTATAACCCAAAGATGGGAAGCAGATGGGCTCCGCTCTGGTAATCAAACAATTCTTGTTTGGCAGTTCGACATTCATGCATGGATGTGCTTCAATTTTACTTCGAAGCTATCTGTAATATGCAAACCATTTTGTGACCTTGGCTGCTGGTCTCAAACTGTTCGGGGTCCTTCCTTATCTTCCCTGGTTTGGCACGATGAATTCCAACGGACTGAATAATGCATGTCATGGCTTAAAACCAAACACACCGGCGGTGACTGCATATGTTTTCCCTCGCTGTGAGGATTTGAATTTGAGCAAGAATCTTCCAGTGCTTTCTCTGGCGGCGCATTACCACAGCAATGAGGTTCGATCGTGGTGATCATGCGCAATGCACCTGCAACTCTTGAACGGGGTGTTGCTTTGTTACTCCTTTAGGTTGGCGGCTGTTCGGGATTCCTATATGATCCATGTGCGTAACCACCAGCCATCACTGGCCATCACAATCACCAACTGGATTATTTGTTTGGTTTGTTGCGTAAACATGTTTTATGTGCCCAATCATGTCTGAATGTATGTAGATGATAAATTGTTTATCCCTCTATGTCCCTATTATGTTTGATTGGAATTTCAAAATAATATCTAACAATTCCAGTACCAACTGGTCGGCTACACGCTTCCCATTTTTGTGTGATTCATTTTTACACGCGCAACAGAGGAACAACAAAAAGTTGTTTGAAATATTGTTTAACACATCATCCCACTCCCCATGCCCCAGTTCATAACTCGGTAATTAATAACCCCCTGTATAAGTGGGATAAGTAGGGTTAGGCCAGCTGCAACTGGGGTGAACCAATCCACTCGCCACCTGTCCCAGCATTGGTTTAAAAGAATCTTTCAGAAACCCCTACACTTGATGGTCAAAACCCCGGTTTCCGGTTAAGATGTTCCCTTCCATTTATCCCCACACAAGATAGAAACCTGTTTCCAGCTCCATATTTTCCAGTTTTCCCACTTTTCTCCGATTTTTTTGGTCATCAGTTTCCAGCTCCCGCTGAAATCTCATGGCAGGTGCTGCAACTCCTCCTCTCCAGTGGTGCCAAAGTCAACGCGCGCTGCGGTCACAGCTGCACTGCCCTCAGCTGGGCCGCGATCTCGGACAACGCGGAGGCGGTCCAGCTGCTCCTTGAGGCCAAGGTGAATCCCTTGCTGAAGGCGTGGACCTGCGAAACAGTTCGGTGAATGATTCATTAATAGTCATAGTATATATAAGCTACACACACACATATATATATATATATTGTAGATATCATTCATAGTATAAGCTATTTAAATATATAGACTATATATAGATAAATGTGTGTCAATGATAATTCTGGGTAATTATGTGATATCTCTGGTGAAAATCAGGGATGAAGTGAAGCCTGGAAACTGGGTGTCCAGGGAATTGGTTGACAGGTGTCATACGTTTGCCACCGTTGGCTACTGGCTACCGCATTTGCAAAGAGGTTCAAATTCATGAGCAGAACCGGGAGTCGGCCATATGTCCCCCTCAAAGAAATGTCCAATTGGCAGTGTCAAGACATTGCAGCCTACATCAGTCGGGAGAAAGCAACAAGATGTAAAATGTAGAATGCGTAAAACAAAAACACACAAATCCCTTCAAACATATTTTTTGCCTTGGGAAGTCCGATCTCCCTGTTGTTTTTGTCTATGTTCGGGTTCCCGAACCAAAGCAGCACCTCTTTCATAGGCTCCCGGATTTCCAAATATGAGCTCGTGGGTCCGAGTTTGCAATGATTAACCATCCCAGCAACCAGCCGTTTGAGGTAATGGTAAACATATGCAGACATCATCCTACAGATCAGGGCATACCCAGTTTCACAAACCTCAATAGGGTTCGTGTGGTAGTCCCGTCTCATTTATTGCCTACTTGTCCCATTGTATCCCAGTCTATCCGCCATGGTTTCCCATTGTATCACCAATCAAAAGGTTAGTTTACCTCAGGATTAATCTTACCCATGGAAAAAATACAATCCTTCGAATATCATCGAATAGTTAAACTCTTTAAACCGAAGAACCAGATGAGTAGAAACCACAGATTTACGCAGCTACCAAGTTTGGGCTTGCACCTGGCACCATAGCTGAGACTGTTACAACCGTTGGCCCTACCACTTCACCTGAGATTTTGTGGCTGTTGATTTGTTTGTTCACCCACTTATGTCCTTCCTATCAATTTATGTCCATATAATCATGGATCACAATTACGTACAATATAACTCCAATGAAGGAAGAAAACCACACATATATCTCACATATATGCATATATATATATATATTCTAGAAGCAACATTCCCATATATTCAGAAAATCTGCGCATACCATGTTTTCATCACTCCAGACCTGGGTTTTGGTATGTTACTTTGATAGGTATTTCAGCTCAATCTGGAGGGAACAGTTGGGCCATGGCGAATCCACTGAATGCCCCTCCACAGCTTTCTATCCCCTATGTCGTTCCAAAGCAGCTGTGGACGTTGGATGAATTGAAGGCTGCTTTGATAAGG
This sequence comes from Cladocopium goreaui, assembly GCA_947184155.2. Taxonomy (NCBI): domain Eukaryota; class Dinophyceae; order Suessiales; family Symbiodiniaceae; genus Cladocopium; species Cladocopium goreaui. The sequence goes on from CAMXCT020000330.1 coordinate 65,472, forward strand.
GAGTTTCCTCATTTGTCTACCGAAGAAGGAAAGGGTTGTCAAAGGTAACGTTTAAAGGTTGGCTGAGTAAAAATTAGCCAGTTTCTTCCCCGGGGCCTCACCCAAGGTGAATTCGGAAAAATAGAACCCACTGGTGTGCCCCTGGAAGTTTGGGCTGGCTTTGGGATTGGAATTTTGGTTCTGGCCCTGACATTTCTCTATGTGGTTTCTATACCAGCCACGCATACTCGGAATTCTTCGCATTCCACAAATCCTTCGCACTCCAGCAAGGGCATCGCACTCCACAGCTGGGGGGGTACACATACTGTCAAATCATCGCGCTCGGCACGATCTGCGCACTCCATAAAATCTTCGTACTCGGTGAATGAAACGTTTTTTTCGTTTTTTTTCTTTCTTTTGTTTTTTCGTTTTTGGCTAAAATGGCCTGGGATCACGTATTCTGGAATATGGGGAAGATGGAATTCCCACCTGAGACGTCGGTAGTTTCACATACTACTATCGCATTCCAGGCCATTTTGGCCAAAATGGCAAAAAAACAGGAGTCCAGCAGCTCAGCAGGGTGAGTGTGATAAATTTCTGGTATATGATGAAAAACAAATGGTGTTGGATCCATGGGGAAGGTCGAAGGGGGCCACGCATACTGTTCTATTTTCGCATTCCAGAAAATTAGCGCACTCCAGGGGTGGCATCGCATTCTATCGGTGGAATTATTTTGCACGGAAGAAAACAGGATCGTCATTGATTTGTGTTCCCAGATCCTGTTGTGCAGAGCTCTTTGCGGGGCCACAAAGATGTCAAGAAAGATGGAGATGGCGCTGCTGGTGAAAGGCCAGCCAAGCGTGCCAGAACATAAGCTTCAAGCTTATGAATTGGGTTTTGAGATCCTGAAAAGTGTAGATGACAAATCCCCATAAGAACATTATTAATCCATTTTTGGAAAGCTCAACATTATTAATTATGACATTTCCAAAATTGTTGAAAGTAAGGATCTTCTTTGGGGAAGAACATGTGCAGTCGACAACGTACGTGCCAGAAGAAAAGGAGTACTTGGCAAACTGTATGAAATACAAATTTCACCTGAAAGAGGTCTTCGCAATTCCCTGAAATTTCCCAGCTATTTTGGCATGGAATATGTTCGGCCCTGGAATATGGGCAAGAAATTGCTATATATATATATATATATTATTATTATTATTTTATTATTATTATTACATGTATACATGAACATGTGATGAAGCAATATAATCTATATTTATATATTATATAGATATATTTTATTGTATATATATTAAAGTTTATATTGAATTATTATATTATTTTATATATGTTAACATAATATAATATAATATAATATAATATAATATAATATATATAATAATATAAATATTAATATATATATATATATTATATATATATTATATTATATTATAGTATATTATAATATATTATATTATATTATTTTTTAATTTATAATATATATATATATATATTTATTTATTCATTTATTTATTTATTTATTTATTTTATATAGTCCATATTATAGTCTACATTTATGTATTTTATATTATATATCATGTTATGTATATTTATAGATGTAAACCATCATCTTTGTGATCCTGGGGGGATTCACCCATCACGGCGCAGGCCTTCCCCGACGTCAGCCCCTTCCGCACCGCCTGCGCGGTGGGCAGTGTGAAGGTCATGCGGGCCATGCTGGCGACCGATCGCATGGAGGTGACCCGAAGATGAAGTTTCAACTGCTAAATTTCGTGGGGTTATGTTTTTTGGGCTGTTATGTGTTCACAACATAGTCTGGCCTACGGGGGGGCCACAGATGTGTTCAAAAGTATGGGGGAAAAAAAAGTTACTTAAAAACACATATCGCATCGCCACGCAGGCAACCTCCAAACCAGCAACAAAAACAATAGAATAAGATGCAAATCTTTAGCGACTTGAAATGGGCCCAAAATCCAACAGACCAACAGAATGACCTGTATGTGCTTAACATCCATACTAACAGGTTGCATGACACTAGCGATTGGTCCGTACCCAAAAGCTTGAGGCTAAAGTCTAAAGCTCAACTCTAGCAAGCAGCTAACGGGTTACTATACATTTGTAGCCTTGATACCACCTTTTGTAGTCACAAACATAAACTAAGTTGGCGGCTCTGCTTACCTAAATACTCAGACTCTAGGGCTGCCGGCTGCCAGCTGCCCAAGTTATTTTTTTTAAAGGTGTGCCTTACAATATGCATTTGTTGTTTGTTTTTGAACGATATCAGAAATTTCTGATGCATCTTGAAAAAAAATATGTATCAGAAATTTCTGATACATATCAAAATTTTATGATACATATCAAAATTTTATGATACATATCAGAAATTTCTGATACATATCAGAAATTTCTGATACATATCAGCTTTTTCTGATACATATCAGAAATTTCTGATACATATCAAAATTTTATGATACATATCAAAATTTTATGATACATATCAGAAATTTCTGATACATATCAGAAATTTCTGATACATATCAGATTTTTCTGATACATATCAGAAATGTCTGATATATATTTTTATGATACATATCAAAATTTTATGATACATATCAGAAATTTCTGATACATATGTTTTTGGATGTCAAAACCTGATTGGTATCAGAATTTCTGATACACACCAGTCTTGGGGACACAATATGTGTAAAAAAGTTTCAAATTGAGTGGTTTTGGAAGCTGTTTTCAAACTTTTTTACACATATTGTGCACATTCATCATGTTTGCACTATTTTCAATTTGTTTTTCCAATATGAGTTGGACTATAAAGCAACATGCCTCCACTTCACACTTGCACATGCACTTCAAAACAAACTTGCTTAGTACCCAAATTCCTGTTAAAGTTGGTGATTTCGCCCAATGTATGTGTTAAACTGAAGTTTAGTAATCATTATTGGTTTTGCATACAACTTTGTGTGTGGCTTGCAGTTTTTCACAAACGAAACCTATTACCATCATTCTGCCACACATTCTGTGTGAAGAATTTTGCAAAGCTTTAGTGGCCATGAAAATGATCACTTATGACCATAGTTGATCGATTTTGCATAGGCCAAGATCACATTTGTCCAATTCGCATGGTTTAATCAATCAATAAGAACTTAATGTCTGACCCATTTATGTTTGACAACTCAAGCCATACTTCTTAGATGCTGCAATGCTTTGCCAGCTTGGGTTGCCATTCATAGATCTGCAATGGTTTCAGCAATTAAATCTGTCATGTGTTGATAATCATCATTCACACAAAGCTGTTAGATTACATCATTGAACTTTTTTTTTAAGCCCATGAACTTTGAGACTGCTGTGCCAGTGCAGTTAATCAACTTTCTGTCTGTATGAGTGTGGCTAATGGCTGTATGGTCATGTGTTCTAGGGCGGCATCTCATGATATGTGTTCACAAGTCTCGTTTCCCCAAAATTGAATAAAAAACAATTCATTTTGGCGCAACCTAATGTTTCAACACATGTTGGTGAATTTCAATCGCAATTTCTGATAAACGAGAGCTCGCGAAATTCAATAGTTTCAACATGATCTACCCTGTCGTGTGAAAAATTACGGACGGGTGCTGCAAATTATTTTTAGTTCATCTTTCAGAGTCACGTGGAGATCCGCTGTGCCAAACGGCACAATGTCACGATGTCACGATCACAATTGGGTGTATTATAAAGCACACACACCTATGATTATATGCTTGTCACTATTTTACATACCTAAAGGATCCTAAAGGATACAATCATTTATAACAAAATCATATCTAATATATTGCACCAGAGCAATAAAATCCATCATACCTGAATAGACTCCCATAATTCCCTAAAACCTAGCATGGGGACGGTGTAGCATTATGGCAATATGTTGGGAGGTTCCTGAAGGTTTCCTCGAAACTTCAGGGCCTGTCGTATGAAGCCTTTTTGTGAATGGTGAGCCTTGAATAGATGAAGTTACTGTATACCCTTTGGTAAACTAACATAACTATGGCAAATCACCATTTTTTGAATTTTTTGAAGGGTAAATCCACTATAAATGGCCATGTTCAATAGCAAACTGTTAGTTTACCAGAGGGTATATCATTTTGGTGAATTGTAACGACCGCACTGTGGCATTACTGGAATAAGTATGGGGGAATTATGCCCAAATGGCCGTGTGATAACAGCTATCTTCAAGTTAGTTAATTGTCATACTCCAGCCAGAAGAATATACCAATTATCATTCAGCATCATTCAGCCCTGTGCAGCTGGATTGTTATCATTGTTCCATGGGTTCTATTCATATGATATTTACTATCCTAAAATATAGAGATTATTACGTTAACCCGGTTGCTATATGATATGATATAGTAGTGCCATTTTAGGTTTCATTGGTTGGGTTTTAGCATTTCAATAACCATGGCTATCATTTTTTGAAGGGATCAAACGGATTTTTTCGTGTCCCTAGACTTGGGCCGTAGGCTGGTTGGTGGATTGGTAATTACATGTACTCACTAAGAAAAGTAGAAGATCCCCGAACTAAATGGAGGTTTATAGCTTGAAAATCATCGAACATCCCCTATCAATGGAGTTTTCATGGGAAAATCAGTGAGCATCAGCTATAAATGATTATAAATGGTGGATTTTCCGGCCTGCCATGATTGATTACCGGAGAGGCTACAGATAGTTCTTGACGTGTTCGAAATACCTACAGTTTTTGGACAATTGTTTTTTTTAATGTAGAATCGCTATTTACATATTTGGTGGTCTTTGTCTTTGTGTGAATTATAAAAAGCCCTGAAACCTTATGATAAAAGGAAGGGAAGTAAACCAACCAGTTTATGGGTATATCATGGGTATAATGTTAACGCAGGCCTACTAGTAACTAGTAAGCACCGGTTTAGTTCATCGGGGAACATCAAGTCGAAACTAGGACTTCAGGTGGCAACCCCCTAATAGTCATGGCCAGGGGGTAGCAAAATCTAGGTTTGACTGTAGAAATGAGCTGCATAAACCCTCCAAATTGACATTGCTGGAGCTTAGTGTCAATTATGGTTTGGGGGGTTCTACAGGTGCCTACCAAATTCTAGCAGGGTGTCAACAATCCACCAAGCATTGGTTCCAACGAATGGAGTGAAGGATACTGCTTTGATCCGTGCCATCGTGCCATCATTTCTGAGTTCACCCCCTATTTCTTCACATTGAGTCACAATGCCCGATACATCATGCAACACAGTGTGTCATAGTTGAAGGAATGAGTTATGGCATGTTGTAACCATAGGTGTAGATCAGATCCAGGAACCATACACCAGTATCATCCTGTCGCGGTCTTAGGTGAGCCTGCGCTTTTGCTTGCACATGGCCTTGGCCTTCAGCGGAGAGAGCGACACCATCAGTTTCTTGATCGATGCATCGTGCGATGTCAATGAGCGGCTGAAGATCCCTATGAGTCGAATGGCATGGTGGGGCCTCATGAAGTCATTGCACGCAGTTCACCACTTGAGTCCCTCCAAATTGACCGACTTGGCGTATCATCATTATGGTGCCACCCCCTTGATCTTCAGCATCTTGACCGGGAAGTTTGAAGTCATTCCACTCCTGGTTTCCGCAGGGGCACGCATGGACATTCCAAACGATCGAGGGAAGACGGCGGAAGATTTCTTGCGAAAGATGGATGTCCCAGTCTCATGGAGACCGGTCTCTCAAGGAGACCCCAACGATGACGACGACATCTCAGACTCACGTGAAACCATCCTCTCAATTTAAGATGGGTGCAATCTAAAGTAGTTCCCTTGGATTTCCTGGAGTCAAATGATTCGTCATGGATTTTTCAAGGAAGATGATTGTCATTTATGAATCATATTGACAGGTTTTTAAACAAATCAAAAGATGCACGGTTTGAATTTGTGCCTTGGGCGGCCCTTGTTGCATGACTGAGCATTGACTGGACTCTGCCATTGAAGGTGACTCGCTACCAGTGAAAGATGGGGTTAGAGATTGAATCTAATGTTGGTAAAACAATAATAAACTATCCCCCAAATCACCATAAATAGGTGGTATAAACCATTCCCAAATGGGTGGTTTACAATTGTTTTAACCACATTATTGATTATTCTTGGGTCCCAAATAATTAAGGGCTGATGCTGCAGATGCTATGAAAGGGGGGTTGTGATTCCGCTAAACAGCAAATTCGAATCCCAGTTCTAGCTGCCCAGGAAGTGTTTTATATTTTTGCTCGCGGCTTGGCAGTCTCTCAGGGTTGTTGTATAGTCCTAATGAACCTTCAGCCATTGAGCCACTGCCACCATGAACTTTGACTTGGAGAGTGCAGCAAAAGGTAGCTGCGTACTGGGCAGGACAGTGCTGCAGGCCTGTGATGCTACGGATGCGCACGCAACATGTTGAGGTGAGTTTATGTTTGATCAAGTTCGACTCATGTGTTAATTGTGAAGGTGTAAATAAGACTGTATATTTGAAAAAACGCGCACCTTTAATTTGAAGTCATGAAGTTTGGCCCATGTTTGAGAGTTAATATTTGAATGGTCTTGATTGAGCCGTGTGTTTGAGATGACAATCGTACTTAGTGCTTGTTGGATCTCTTTGCTGGGCTTTGACAAGAAACACTCAACAGTCATGTGGCAGTGACAGCCGCTTCCAACGGGTAATTTTTGGATACAGGAGGCATATATATTATATCATCATATTATCATAATATTATCATCATATACCCATTCAACTGTAGATATATCCATCATATACCATTTGGTTATTTAGCATAGCGAACTGGAAAATCCAATATAAATGGAAGTTTATAGCTGGGAAAATCATCTGTAAATGGGCCATGTTCCATAGCAAACTGTTAAATATCCATCATATAGATCTGATAGCTGGCCTTGTTCTCAACGAACTTTCCTATATAGGTCCCATCTTGTCAGGCTAAGCTGAGAAGGGCGCCAGAGCTTGCCCCTTTTTTTCGAGGATACTTGTACGACCAGCTGGCCGTGCTGGCTCCCATTATGATGGCCATGACTGCGGCCACTTGGCGTATCACATAGACATATTTCCTAAAATAATTAATTGAACAAATACACATTAACATATATACATATATACAACAAGGTGGTAGTTTGGTGAACTTAAATGGCTGGTTCATCCATAAGGTGAAAGGCCACTTGGCGGCTCTGACCCATGCAGCTCCCAGCATCAGGGTCCCGGACTCTCTTATTTTGTGTACATGGAAATGTGAATCGTGAAGAAACAACGTGTTACATGTTTGTTTATCGTAGAGAGAGACGAAAAGGTTAGGTCTTGGGGATTGGCTTGTAATAGATACTACTGGATATTATCGAATGTCATGCCTATTTAGGGTTATATGGATATATCAGTATATACATATATATATATATATTGCAATATTTACAATGCATATATATATATATACATATGTATATATCTATATATTTAATTATATTTATATCATTGTGTATATAGTGTATATATATATATATGTATATATATATATATGTAAATATATGTATATATATATGTGTGCGTGTGTACGTGCACGCGTAAGTACGTTACATACATGTACGTACGCATATATACATATACTGGGTAAGAACTTGTATTGCATAGATACATATCCCGTTTGCTCCATGTGGAATCTTCACCGGCACTTACCAAAAAAAAACAACCAAGTATAGGTACCCCGTGGTTATTTGACATAGCCATAGAACATCACCAAAAGAATTAGATGATTTGAATGATTTTATTTGCCTCTTGTTACAATGGTGATAAAATCCATCGCATTAGCTTATTTTTCCTGAGGGTATGTATGGGTATTTTCACATTATTAATTGCTGTATATGATATGGGTATCACAATATTAGTTGGTGTGTTGTATGTCTTGATTTTATCAGAATTAAATGAGTATAACAAAATCTGTATGTTGAATGTTTTATCCAAAACTGTGTTTTTTTTAACTAAATTGGTGTTATAGCACACTTATGTGATTAATTAATATTGAAGATCATGGGATGATAATTTAATTGTGAAACCACCAATTTTAATATTTCATAATTGGCGTCTATTACTAAATACAATTTGTCACAATTTCTCCAAGTTTCTGGTGGGATGGCTTTTAATCACCACCCCTGGGCCCTGGCTTGGCCGCCTTGGCCTTCAGGCCACTCCCGTGTTGAAAGGTCGCCTGGCGGCCACTGATGCACGCTGGAACGTGTCTTGGATGCGACCCCTGAAACTATATATCCATATGTACCATTACGTACCCATTATAGATGTATATACATATATATATAAAAATATCGGTTTAGATCAAAATATTATTATATTTTATATACATATCTAAATATATATATGGTATGTATATGGTATGTATATGTATGTATACATGGTCATGTGGGAGTTTAACTTGGATTAAGATGGGATTAAAACAACAATGATGAGGGTTAATGGTGGGTTGTTCGCCCATCAAAAATGTGGGATCTCTGAGGGCACCTCAGGTCATCAGCCAATCCGTGGACGACCGCACGGCGGCGGAGCGGGGTGATGGTCATGCAGGCGATGCCAGGATGGCAGGTGAGGGGGTGCGCCGGTATCTTGGCATCCCGGGATGGGTGGAACATACCCTCTGGTAAGCTAACATAGCTATTGAAAATGGCCATTTATTGTGGATTTACCCATTAAAAATGGTGGATTTTCCATAGCGATGTTAGTTTACCAGAGTGTACTTTCAGGTGGATAAGTGTTATGTGGTTAAAATAATCATCAACCATCCGGTCATCACCATAGGTTTTTTTTTAACCATTAAAAGAGAGGGACGGTTAATGACATTGTTTTGACCACATTAATCATTAATAAATATATCATATCCCATGCATATCCCATTCATATACCATTGATATGTATTAACCCAGATTGACCCAACCAATAAGTGATGGTGAACTTCAACGCAAGGGGATGCCCTGTTGTGATTTTTCGGTCGCGAGAAGTGATGATTATTTTAAGCCACCCGCGGTTGAACCATAGCAGGCAATATGTATTATATATATATATATATATATTTATATTATGTATAATTGTATATATGTATAATTGTATATATATATGTTTTATGTATGTATATATGAATATGACATTTTTTGACTGGCTAATGACTGGCTACAGTTGTAACTTGGAATGTGTTCGGAATACAGAAGTGGCATGGATTCTGAATCGGTGATGTGGAGCCAGTGCCAGCCAGAAACAACACCGGCGCCTGCTGGTCTAATGTGATGTTTTTTTCACTGTTAAGTTTCCCTTTGGTTTGTTGTTGCTATATGATGCTATTATTTTTTCACTGTTATTTTTCACTGTTTTTGTTGTTTGCCACTTAGGTAATGGGCCAAAAATGATTTTTGCGAATCTCTTTGAATAGCAATGCGGAACATTACCACATAAGTTGGTTACGTGGAAAATACCTGATATTGGACCGCTCCAAGTTTTGAGCAAATTTAGATGGTCATTGGTCCTCAATGTGAAGCAAAACACGTTGGAACACCCTATGATCGCATGCTTGTGATATCGACAAAAAACAGGGGCCTTTGAGGCAGAACAAGAGCCGGTACGACTCCATCTCTTGCTACATCCATCCAACTTCCCAGAGTCACAATGATATCCATTGCGAGACCGATGAAGAAGTGCGAGTTCCACGGCAGCAGGTCTTTTTTCGAGGTTGTGGCTGCTAGCATTTGCCGGTATATATGAGTACCACCCAACAACTAGGCCTTCTTGGACTGTTTGTCTATCTCACCACCAAAGTATAAAACAACAAAACATAAAGCCAAGCACAGAAACGATGGAAACTGCAAACATGGAGTGGCATCTATCTCATCTTAATATATAGTTTGTTGAAACCATACATCCCCCTGCTAGTGTCCCATTTTGGGGAGACCAGTGACAAACGGCTGGCATCGGCGGCAAGTGACGGAAAAAAATAAAAGTTGTCCTAAACAAGATGGTGTCAGCAAGTAGAGCCAACATGGCTTGCCAATAGAAACATAAATAAGTTGCATTCGGTGCTGTTTGCTTTACCATTAGATAATATCAAATAAATAAATAAATAAATGCATACACATTGAAACAACATGCAGTAACAGGAAGCAACAATCTCAATAAAAAAATGTTCAAAATCTCCTTTGCCAATCATCGCCCACACTGAGGCCATGTTGCGCCAGGAAGGTTTGGACGAAGCGATCTGCCAGCACATCTCGCATTTGTTCACCCGTGACCCCCTGGCCACTTTGGCCAACCGATGGGGAAGAAGTGGAGTATAGATCAAACCTGATGGAAACACCTCAAACATGAGGATGATTTTTGAGACGAACATTTAGTTTACTTCTTTATTCCGATTGGTTTTGATTTATATAAATCGTACATGATTGTCCTGTTTTGTTGTGGTTTGATCCTTATGGATGGAGGGTCATCCAATGTGGATTTTTAGTCCCTTTTAGTCGGATGCCGGAAACTCGTTCCATCCCATGGTTGCCAAGGTTGCACCATTTTGCTCATTTTCTCCAGCTTGAGTAGCCCCGTCCAAAATTGAAATAGAACACCCCAAGAAAAAGCCAAACTAAAATTAGCTTCCCCTGCTGTCCGCAATAAATAAAGCGGCACTTCATCGGGCTATCCCCCCCATTTCTCCCATAGACAAGGCATATATATATATATATATATCTGGTTGGTGGTTTGGAACAAAAGTTGTTGCTTCAAGCGATTGAAAGAAATGCATTTGGAGTTGATGACAACAATTTTGCAAGATACCTGCTGAATCATGAGGGTTGCGCCCCCTGCGCATTACATTCATGGGGATCTCAACTTGTGGCTTGTGAATGTGGATGCCGTGCATCAGGGCTTTCTTGGAAGAGGCTTGAGGAGAAAGGTTTGTTTGGATTGCTGGTGAGGTCAACTGCCGATTGCTGTTACCAAGAAATCCGACACATCCATCCAAATGAATGTCTTGCACTTCTGGGATTTGACCCCATTATTGATTTTGGGAGTAACCCGCGACTCACCTTGGCTGCTGCAGGGCAAATGGCGAGCCCCCTTCAAGCATTGTGGATTTTCGCATGCCTGGCCAGTAGGCTGTCTCAACTGAGGTTTGGAAGTGTACCTTTCACACCATTTGCACAGTTACAGGCGTACCAGGCGTGGGTTTTGATGAGATGCAGACAGGTGTGGCCCTGTGTGACTGAGCCCATTTGTGATGAAAAGATGGCTTCTCTCATCAGGTTTTGGACGAAATACTCTCAGTTCTCCATTCATGAACTCATGCATCCAGCTCGATGGCCTCAGCTGGGCGAACATGAAATCACCATTGCGTCGATCCTTGACCTGATCATTAGAGAACAACAAGGTAATCACACTCCAATGCATGATGTGTCGGGATCGGATGACATGTGTATTGATGATTCTTGTGAACGGAATGATGAGGCTCCCACACCATGGTTTGAACAACCCAGTGAACATGGACCGAACTTGCCAAGTCCTGTTGAAGGTGTGTGTAGGGTGGTCTTCTTTCACGAGTTTGCTGATCCAATCACCCTCACGGTCTCTCCAGGGGGTATGATTCATGAGTTAGTCCGAGCTCAAGCCAAACTGGTAGGTGACTTGCAAATCACAACCATCGTCAACCAATATGTTGTTGAGTTGTCACCCCGGCATGTCATTGAAGCAGGTCAAGTCATTTGCATTCGATGTGAGGATTCCCCTGCCACTGAAGAAATCCAATCTCAGCGTGTTGAGGTGCGAAATGACGAGGGTGTCAAACATCCTGGTCTCAGTGATGATGCAAATGTTGCTCCGACCATCTCTCCGACAGTAGAGTGGTCCCAACCAATCTGTGAAGTGCAGGCCACACAGGTTGATTTGACGTCCATTGAATCAAGAAATGATGGGATGAATCTTGCCAGTCCAGATGCCCACAGGCAAGCACTCAATTTTTCATGGATTTCTGCTGCTCCCCTGTTGGGTCTTGATGCTGACCAACTGTTGAAGCTCCAGGTGCCTGTGGTAGTGCATGACCAACATGTTTGGGCGTTGAGACAGCAAGTCATTCAACCGGAAGATCGTATCCAACTCCTTAATGCACAGGCAGGAACATGGAGTGATGATGAATTCCGTCACCATTTGACATTGATTCTCAATTCAGTTGAAGGGGTGCGCACACAACATGAGGAAAGCCAGCCATTGAAACATTTTCTCCTGGATCCTTTGCTCTCAACCGGATGGGTCCACCATGGAACCCAAGCTTGCTCCATGTGGGGATTGCAACATCCTGAAATCAAGTTGCATGCCATGACTGTTGTCACTGTATGTATGATTGATCAACACTGGATCCCGGTCATTATGACACCCCAAGCTGACAACTTGCACGTGTGTACCTGGGACACTCCAGGCAGTGATCACTCGAGACTCAACATGATGTGTGAGCATCTTGCGCATGCTTTGGGTTTTTTGGGGGTATCATTTGAACGGCACCACAGGTTGTTCTTCTCATCAGACAAATGTGGAGCTCTTGCCATGGCTTTTGTCTCATATGCTGTATGCCACACCATGTTGCCGACCACCAATGATGAGGCTGAGATCATTCATCAGCGGATGCGGAGTGAGTTTCGAGCAGCAATTGAAAACTGTCAAATGGCCTTTCGACCATGGATTTGGGGCAAGGGCGATCATGCTCACATGCCACCAACCACTGAGGGTTTGCCTGATGCTCCGCCCCAGCCAGCAATCGGTCTCTCTCACACGTGCATCTCCAAAGAGGCCCGTATGGCCCTGCTGAGATACCATGACAAAGAGTGGGGAGATGATGAAATCCGGTTTCATATCCAAAACATGCTTGCACATGCTGACAATGTGACACGACAAAGGAGTCCTGTTATTCCTGGTTTTGAGACGGTTGATCCATTGATTCTCCACACATGGGATACTGTTGGCAAGGGCCTTTTTGAATCCTGGTGCCGGGTCCATCCGCAGATCGCTGACAATGGCCACCATGTTGTTGCAGCACTGCTTGTTGACAGACATTGGGTACCAATTTGGGTTGCCCCACATGGGAAAACTTTGGTTGTTCATTTGCTGCATGATGGCATTACTGAAACTGCCAAGTTGGAACCTTTCATGGAGGTATTGCGTTCTCATTTCGGATTTAATGAAGTGGTTTTCCATTGGACTCCGCAAAGGGTGCCTGCACATGACATGTGTGGTGCTGCAGCAATTGCTTTTTTGGGCCATTTGATCGTGGGAGCTGACCTCCCTGAGGACTTACTGGCATTGAGGTACATGCATTCAAACATGAAAGCTGGCTTTGTGCAAGCAGTTTACCTGGATGAAGCATGCCGCTGTCCGGTGGCCTGGGGTTCTGGACCATCCACTGCATTGGTGAAAGCCCTTTCAGATGAATTGGCCAAGCATGGGGTTCCGGATGGGCTTTTGGAACAGAGATCTCAGCAAGCTATCCGTGCCATTGGCTCTGAGCCCTTACAGAATGCTCTTAAGGCAAAGAATGTTTGGCGATCTCTTAAGACCATTGCTAACAATGTCCGTTTTCAGTTCATTTTGCCGGAAGAACTGGCAGCTGTGGTTGAGTCGAACAAAGGTGCTCCAGTAGGGAAAAAGCCCCGAGGTGGAATGCTGAAATCCAAACCTGTGGTGCCTGAAGTTTTGGACCCGGCGAAACTTGCTTTGCTTGAGGGTGCTTTTCGTGTTGCTGGCCAGCCTGTGCCACAAATTGCAGCTCAACAAATTGGCCCAGTGGCTGCCGGAGTTGCCATGATCTCGTACCATGATGCCCTTCCGTATTTAAAGAATGGCAGACCTGTTTCCAATGGACCACTTGCGATTGCTGTCCTCAGCGAACCACATGTTGACATTCAAACGGCGCTGCCCCATACCAAGCTTATGGTGCCCTGTATTTGCTCAGTCAATTCGGAACCACTGTTGGTAGAGGCCACACTTGTGCAGTTGGGAGTCGGATTTGTTGAAAAGCATGTCAACACCACCGCCATTGCTTTGGACCCACTTGATGTTGTGACGGTTAAAATTTTGGCATATCGTGATGAATTTGCAGGTTCCTGGGATGATTTCACCCAGGCACCAATCAAACAGATTGTCAATATCTTCCCTACGCTGAGGAGGTGTCATGAGGACAACTGCAAATGCGAGGGATGGCACAACGTTGAAGATTTGCCAGTGAAGGAGCCAATCATGGATGTGTGGAGGCGACAGTTCCTCACATTGAATTTCCGATCGTCCCCACCAGCCAAGTCTGAGGTGTTTTCAGTCTGCATACGAATCCCGAGAGCCATTTTGCATCACTTGCTTGCCAGAAGCGGTCAGTCAGGTGCCTATCTTGAACCGAGAACCCCTGACGGAAAGCAGGTTTTGGAAGAGTATGTTGTGATCTGGGCGCCGAGGATGTCCAGCAGTGAACTTGCCCACTTACGTCAGACCAACCCGGCGGTCATTGGCATTGCAAGGTTGGGTGAACGCAGAGGAGTGAGAGTTTTGCATTCCCAGGCTCAGGCGATCAATGACATTGTGAGGCCAGACACGACTTTCCTGCCGAGTGGTCCCAAGGTTCAGTATGTGGCGGGTCCTTTCCCATGGGGCATCGATCGGGCAGCAATCACACGTGCCCTGAAGCAGTTTGGATGGCAGATACAGGCGCTCCAACCCATGCAGCCTGTGCCAGGCAAAGGTTCCATGTGGCTTCTTCAGAGTGTGGAAGCGCCACCAGAGACAATTCTGACCACCACTCATGGTGAAGTAGTGATCACAAAGCACAAGACTGCCACAACCCCATTGAAGCAGCTTTCTGGGGCGACGGTAGGATCGGTGAATACTTTGTCCTTGTGTGCCCACACAACTGCTGCCTCAACCAACGAGACTGACCCATGGGTTCATGCCGATCCCTGGGGTGCCTATACCAAAGCGAAGCCAGCTGCCTCGGCCACTTTAACCAATGATGGGATTCAACAGCTGAAAGAGCGAATCCAAACAGCCGTTTTGGCGAAAATTCCGTCGAATATGGATGAGGATGTTCCTGCACGGCTTTCGACATTGGAGGGACAAGTTCATCAACTGATGCAGAAGAACCAGTCTCTGGAGAATCAGTTCACAGAGTTTTCTGCACAGAGCAGCCAACAATTTGCACTTGTCCAAACCCAAATCCATCAGCAGTCGACCCAGTTTCATGGTCAGCTAGAGACACAGTCTCAAAGCATACAGGCGATGTTCGAGCAGCAGATGAATCAAATCAGGGGTCTGCTTTCAAAGCGTCCACGGGACGACAATATGGAATGACAGAAAGGGGAGGGGATGACTGCCGTCGGTTGGATGTCCTTGATGATGATGGTTTTGTCTTGGATGTGCACAGTGTTCCATGGATGGTGCAGTGCCCTGATCCCCATTGCCTGCTTTGCCCTGATTTTGCCGCCAATGGTTTGCAGTGACAGCTCGAGAAGTTTTCGACCATGGAAACTCCTGCTGATGCTTGTTTGTTTCACAAGAGTTGGGGAGGCGTCAAACCCTGGTCCAGATGCCCATTTTGATGCCACATTTTCGTTAGGTGCGTTCAATCCATCGGGGTTGCGAAACAAATCGCAATACTTCTCTACTCACTTATCCAATGGGGATATTTGGATGGTTTCAGAGACCCATTTTTTTGGCAAAGACGTCTCCAAGTTTCGTGCTGGGCTCAAAGCGGCCAAAGCCAGACACCGCTACTGCATTACAGACCGCACTTCATTGAGGCCTGGACTCACGTCACAAACGGCTTGGAAAGGGGTAGCTACGATTGCCAGCTATCCCACCAGGGCTATGCCTTCTGCGATGCCCAAATGTTTGAATGACACGGGTAGGGCTCTCATGACTACTACTCTGGTAGAGGATGCTTGGATTTCTGGTGCAGTTCTATATGGTGAACCAGATGGGCATTTGTATCCAAACCACATCAGAAACAATGAGTTTCTTTTGCACCACGTGGCAGCGCAGGTATGCCACTTGACATCGGGTATGAGGTATGTAGCTGGTGATTTTAACGTTTTGCAAGATTCACTGCCTGCGTTTTCCATTCTACATGCAGCGGGTTTTAAAGATTTGCAAGACATTGCCAATGAGAGGTGGGGCACTTCTGTTGTTCCTACCTGCAAACATGCGACAAGAAAGGACTTCCTTTATGTTAGCCCTGAACTCCAAGAGTTGCTGACTGAGGTGGTGATCAGACATGATGTTTGGCCGGACCATTCGGTTCTCCAGGGGTATTTTAGAATGCCAAGTTTTGCCTCCAAAAGCTGGGTTTGGCCTGTGCCTAAACCTTTTCCATGGCCTCAGGAGTTTGGTTCTGATGTTTGTTGGCGTAATGAACTTTTGCCCACACAGGCCTATCAACAACTTTGGCATGACATTGAAACCCAGGCAACGGTTGTTTGCCCATTTCCGGTTGGGAACGCTATGAAAGGCAGGGCTCACAGATTGAGACCAAAACAGCTGCGAACCTCACAGAATGGTCCAGTTAAGTTAGGTCATGATGGTGATTTTCAGCCGCAATTTTGTGGAGTGTCTGTCAAACATGCTCAATGGGTGCGTCAAGTGCGTAGACTCCAAACCTTTTGTAGATTGATGACCAGCTCTGCTGACGTGGTCATTCAAGTTGCTGAATCTTGGGGATCCATCTTGCGCGCCAAGGGTTTTGAACCAGACTTTGCAGGTTGGTGGGAAATCAATGAGTGTAAAACCTCAGGGGCTCCGACGCAATGTCCAATTGCACCACCGCCCCTGCATGTTGCCACAGCCATGTTTGACAGCCTTGCCAAAGCCACACGGTGCCTTGAATCTGACTTGATGAAGTATTCTCGCCAGTATGCAAAGTACAGACGGGAACAGAATCCCAATTTGATTTTCTCTGATATCAAGCCTTCTGCAGCGCCGGGGGTTGACATCCTGCTGCAGCCGATACGGGCTAAAGTGGTTGAAATTGATGAGGAGGAAGGGAAACTGGTCCTTGACAAACCCTGTGCTTTTGCAGAGGAAACCCAGATCCTATGTGATGGGATCCCTTTGGACATCATTCATCATGAAGCCGATGCAGTTTGGGTGCATGATTTTGACAGGGTGAAGGTGGGAATGCCTCTCTCCCAAACCCAGTGTATAGGTACGCCGCAAGCTCTGGCGGACTTATTTGTGAGTGCATGGAAAGAGCGGTGGATGCGTCATGCAGATGTCCCGATTGAGCGTTGGAATGCCATTCTTGCCTTTGCCAAGACCCACATTCCACCTGGTAGATTTCAATGGGATCCTATTTCACCTGCCCAACTTGCCCAAGTGATCAGATCCAAAAAATCCCGCACATCTGCAGGTTTTGACGGTGTGACACTTAGAGATCTCAAAAGTATGCCACCGGCTGTTTTGCGTGCCTTTTGTGACATGTATGCAGTAGCTGAATCAACTGGTGCATGGCCAAGTCAGTTGGTAGATGGCAGGGTGGTTAGCCTGGCCAAGGTGGCTTCACCAAGTGGCCCTTCTGATTTCCGACCCATAACCATTTTTGGCTTATTGTACCGCTGCTGGAGTAGCTTTCATGCACGTCAGGCACTGACCAGGTTGGATGAGGTTTTGCCAGCAACTTTGTATGGGAGTAGGCCGGGAAGACATGCCACCCAGATTTGGTCACGACTGTTGTGGACGATCGAGGATTCATTTGCCATGGATGTGCCCCTTACAGGTGCTGTTGCAGATTTGACCAAAGCTTTTAACTTTTTGCCCCGGGTTGTCGTGATGGAACTGGCAGCACACATGGGAATTCCTGCATATGTTTTGCTCTCATGGACTGGAGCGCTCACTAGCATGAGACGACGGTTTCAGCTGCGAGACTCTCTCTCATCGGGAGTTGCCAGTGTGACAGGTGTGCCAGAAGGCTGTGGATTGAGCTGTGTTGCGATGGTCCTGGTGGATGTTTGCTTTCACACATGGATGAGGGTGTATTTCCCGCTGTGTATGCCTGTATCTTTTGTGGATGATTGGCAGCTTCTCACTTGCCATCCCACCCTGCTTCAGGGAGCCATTGACTGTATGAATCGCTTTGTCACGGCAATGGATCTTCATCTTGATGACAGGAAGGCTTATGCATGGTCCATTTCTATCCATTTCTACTGAAGGCCGCACTCTTTTGCGAACACAGGGTTTCAAAGTGGTGTTGGGGGCCAAGAATTTGGGAGCCCATGTTCAACTCTCCAGAAAACACACCAATTCTGCGCTTCAAGATCGAATTTTGGACATGACTGACATATGGCCTAGGTTGCGCCTTTCCGCATGCAGATATGGGAACAAGATCAAAGCACTAGTCACGGCTGCCTGGCCGCGTGCATTACACGCCATCGCAGCGAACACTGTCAGTGATGCTTCCTTTCAAAAATTGCGTGCTGGAGCAGTCAAGGGATTGGGAGTAGATGGTGCAGGCGTCAACGCCTGGATCCAGCTAGGGTTAATAGAGCAAGCCACTGTTGACCCCCAATGCTGGGCCATTTTGCAAACATTTCGGTGCATCAGGGATTGTGGTGATAAAGGTAGAGTTCTGAAAATGCTGTCTGCTTTGGCCTATGGAGATGCTACCCAACCGGCCAACAGCTTTACCATGACTTTACTTGCTCGTGTGCAGTTCTTAGGCTGGCACGTCACACCGCAGGGAACCCTGTATGACTGCCTAGGTGAATTTTGCATCTTTTCTTGCTGCCTGACCGAGCTGCGTATGAGAATTGGCTGGGCTTGGCAAATGGTTGTTGCACAACAAGTGAAACACAGGTGGGGATTGCGAGACTTGCAGTTTGCAGATCCGACGGACACGAGACTTTGGCTGGCTGGTCTTTCGTATGATGTTCAGGCTTTGTTTCAGAAGTGCTTGAATGGGTCCCACATAACGCAAGACTGTAAGGTTCACTGCCAGGAGGCGGGAAGTGATCTCTGTCCATTCTGTCAGTCAGTTGACAGCAGGTTTCATCGGTTTTGGGTTTGTGAAAAGTTTGAACCATTAAGAGCCACATTGCCTGACAGCTTGCGCAAACTTGTTGCTGATGCACCAGAATTTTTGACATGCTATGGCTGGAGTGTTAGACCCCATACTCTCCGCAGATGGTATGCGTGTCTTCACCAGATTTGTGTGCCGCCACCACCCTACCTTCTTGAGGTCACGGGTGATTTGCATTTTTTCACTGATGGCAGTTGTTTAAATCAACATGATGCTTCCTGTCGAGTTGCTTCCTGGTCTGTAGTTCGTGCGTGGACGAGTGCAGATACTCCTAGCGAAGTAATTGACAGTGGCCCCCTGCCGGGCATGCTTCAAAGTTCCTATCGAGCTGAAATTTATGCTATTTACAGAGCTTTGTTGATTGGTCGTGCACATCCAGTCCGTCTTTTCCTGTGGACTGATTGCAATGCGGTAGTCAAAAGATTTTTGCGTTTGCAGAGGGGTTTGGCCCCACGCCCAAACAGTGCTCATGCCGACTTGTGGCTTGCAATTGCAGAGTGTTTGAGTGATTTTCCGCATGAAGTAACCATAACCAAAGTTTTAGCACATCAGAAGGAACAACATGCTTGTAGCCCTTTGGAAGACTGGTGTATTAGGAATAATGCTCTGGCTGACAAAGCTGCACTCTTGGCTCAGTGGCGCCGACCGGAGGGATTTTGGTCTGAGTATGCTTGTCATGTTAATGCGGTACAGGCCAGCCGAGATTTTTCCCGCGCGGTGCAGCAGGTCATTTTGGCCATCAGCAAAGAAGTGGTACGTGCCATGGATGAACCTGATGTTGAACTCCGTGAGGAGTTATGCTG
Organism: Cladocopium goreaui; assembly: GCA_947184155.2. Classification (NCBI taxonomy): domain Eukaryota; class Dinophyceae; order Suessiales; family Symbiodiniaceae; genus Cladocopium; species Cladocopium goreaui. The sequence continues at coordinate 85,374 of CAMXCT020000330.1, forward strand.
CTCTCCTGAGGTTCCTGCTCAAGCGTGTCGGGCTATTTCTGCCCTTCACATTCCCCCAGCGGCGACCAGATGGTATGGTGATGGAGTGGTAAGGCAGATCCTCTCCTGGTATTGGCAAAACACGTATGGTAATGAATTTCCGACTGTTTGGGTGTCCCAATTTCAATTGTATATTGACTTCATGTTGGCCGGGGGTGTTGGTCCTATCAAGCTAACGCATTGGCAAGCTGGGTCAAGCCGGCCTGAATTGGAGTTGTTGAACATACCATTTCAGCGAAGGACAAGATGGTTTTGCAAAGTTCTCAAGGAGGCCTTGCGTCACCACGGCCTTGGAATCTCATACCAGTATTGCAGACCGGTGTCACGAGCATTAAATTTGCATACAGGGTGCCTGGCCACTCCATGGCCACCGGATAGGCTTGCTGCAGTTGATGACTGGATTTTCAGGATGATTCCCATTGGTGTCCATCGCAATTCCAAAGCTCTGGATTCATTACCTACTGCGAGGCCACATGCCGATTTCCCAACCATTTGGATCTCAACTTGTTAGATGACGCCTTAAAACAGGCTGTCAACGTTTCGACCTTGGCAGCATGTTTAACAAGAGTGGAACAAGAGTGGTGGTTTGGAACATGGCTGTTATGATTTTCCATATATTGGGAATAATATTCCCAACTGACTTTCCGATTTTTTAGAGGGGTAGGTATACCACCAACCAGATATGGTCCTGTGTCAACCGCTGAGGTGGCTTTCGAAGGAATGATCGAGTTGGATGATGAAAGCTCCACAGACCATTTTGAGAGCGTGCAGTGACTTGGCGACTGCGACGGAATCTGCGGGATACCGGGTTTGTAATCGATATGGCTAATCAATATTAATCAATATCCTCCACTGGTGTGCTCAGATGAGGCCTCATTACACCTCTTGGAGGTGCCTATTCGGCTCCCATTTCTTTGCTGCAACTCGTCCCCCGGGGTTTGCCAAGGTCCACCAATTGGCAAACACTTCGCTGGTCTTTTGGCGGCAAGGGCGCGACACTATGGGATCAGTGGGCTTCTAATGGGATTTACCCTCTGGTAAACATACAAAAGACTATGGAAAATCCACCATTTTTAATGGGAAAATCCACTATTTCAATGGCCATTTTCAATAGCTATGTTAAATTACCAGAGGGTAAGGGATATATGGCGAACATTTAAGGGATGTAATTGGATTTATTCGATTAGATGCATGTGAAATGATATGATTACATGGGATAAATATATGGATAAATGGGATATGAATAGAATATAAGTGGAGATACAGTCGTCGATCCCCTGTTCATACTAAGCACTTCCCAGAAAACGTATGGTGGATCTAGGGGATAAAATCACATCAATAGGGGACCATAGAACAGGGAATTAATATAGGATTCAGGCCTCAATTGGTTGGACAACTCAAATTTCTAACTGATGGATTTTTTTTGGTGGATTTAAATTTGAAAGCAATCCATACGTATACATATGTATATGTATATTTATATTGGACATCAAACATATGTTTCTGAGAGGAAACTCAACTTTCATTTGGACAGACTTTCCGACTTTTGGAGAATTCCGGCGGTTTTCTCGGCCCTTGTGTCGGCTCCCCTCACTTCAGGAAGCCACCTCCCAACAGCCGCCCGGATGCACCACACATCGGCTGGCGCACGGAATTTCGCTCGATGGAGATTCAACTGACGGATTTCGAGAACGCGGCCTTCACGGCCTTCATGGCATCTGGGCCATTCATATTATCCATATCTAACAGTAATGTAATGTAAAACATGGGAGATGTTTTTTTGGATGCAAATCAGGAGTTGATTTGTTTCAAGCTGGTTTGTGGTTTCAGTTCACAAGCAGTCGTCAATCAGCATCATTCTATCTCAAAGAAACATGAAAAACATGAAGCCACCAAGGATAATACCCGCTGGCAATCAAAGATGGCCGGGAAATCCACGAACAAAATGGGCACTTTAATTGGAAAATCATCTATGGTTGGGTGATTTGTTTCAGCAAGCCATGTTTGACTACTTATTTGGTAGACCCTGGGATTTTGGGATGAATACCCTAACTGTGAACTAACAGTTTGCGAACTGGAACATCACAATATTTAAGTTAGGTAAATCAACTATTTCCAAGGCCACAACTTCCATAACTATCTTACTTGGATGCGCACTTCAGTTTCGAATGGTTTATAACCAATTTTTATATAAATAAATATCTATATATATACTGTATATTTTGTACTTTCCATATATTATAAATAAATAAATAAATATATTTATATATACATAACTCGGGGTATGCCGGGGTATAATTTATTGTTAAGTTCCATTGGTAAATGATCCACTTATCTCCTTTTATGCAGCCCGAGGTCGCCGAGGTCGGTCTAATATTTCCAGGTCTCCACCGTGGCCAGGTCCTGATCTCGCGAGCCATCCTGGTCTTCCACCTGGACATCTTGGCTCCTCTCTCCAAGGTCGATGAGAACATGCGACGTGCACCAGGCGCAAAGAGATTTTTTTTTTAAGTGGACCCCCATGGACGGCCCCATGTTTTTTTCGTGCTGAGATATATGCAGCTTGAATATAATCTGTTTATAGGGTAAGTTGTTCGTCATATTATCCGGATCATAATATGTAAATAATTATGTCATTATATATATATATTTAATAATGATAATAAGTTATTAAGTGTGTAAGAAACATATTTGCCCCAGTGAAATTGCGCGTTCAGATGGGATACCAGCGAGCTTGCTAACTGGGATGAACATCCCAGTATATGTGGGAAATCGTCTATGTCCGAGATTATCTCAAAACTTATTTAGAATGTGCCTGATTTCAGGGTTGATAAGGACAGCTGATTGGAAGTTAAAATCAGAGGAATCATCCTCTAAGACAGCGTTGCTAATTTCAGGTTTGTGAAGTATCGAAACATATCAAAACTAATTATTTTGATTTGCCCAGATGAGATGTCTCTTTTTGATTTGGACGGTCACCACGGACGGGTGACCAGCTGAATGGTTTGGTATTGTGGTTTCAACATATTTCAACCAGCCCCTCACCCCAATTGATGGTTAATCAGCCCTTATCTAGTGATTGATGTGATTGTTGGTTGTCAAGAAGCACCCCAATCAGTTCGTACCCTCAGAGCTGGTTATTTAACATAGCCATGGAAAATCACCACTTTTAATAGGTAAACCCAGGTAAACCATCTATATATAAATGGGCCATTTTCCATGGCTATGTTCAATAACCAGAGGGTAATAAACCCTTAAATCCAAGAATCCCCTTTTTTCGGGGGGGACACCTCGCTGGGAGGCATCTCCATGATCCCAACCCGTTGTTTCCATTGAAATTCCCCGCAGGACACAGAAATTCTGGTTCCGGACGCAAGTGGAACCTGCCGCTCGGTTTCAATGTTGTGGAACACCCTTGCCGGGGATGATCATATCCAACGTGAAGCAAATGAGGTTCATTGACTAGTTGACTTATGAAATGGTTGATTTCTTTTGATCAAGTATTGTAAATGCAGGTATATGCCCATATGCATGCGTGATATATTTACACACTGTATATAGACTATATACATATATATACACATGTATGTGCATAGGTTTGTGTATGTATGCTTTTATTTATCCATACGTTCACCTATCTACAGTATTTTTTTTGGTATTTTTATTTTGACGCCCGGCCAGCTGAAACCAGGAGACCAGATATGAGATGTGCGAGATGTCCATGGATGAAATTATGACACTCAGCGGTGAAAGGTTTGAAGAATGTCTTCAGGGGAATGTTTTTTTTTGACAACCACCAAAAAGATACCCTGGAGTTTTCAAGTTGGAACCGTTGGAACATGTTGGAACCCGGGAGAATATGGGGAAAACACCATATAGAAACACGGTTCTATCAGTTTTGGGGGGGTGCTGCGAAAATCCACATGAACCATCCTACCTACCTGCCGAGTTTCATTGCTAAGCCCTGATCGGGTAGGTTGATGCACTATTCTGCTGGAGAAAACCAAAAAACATACGTTTTGGTCAGAACAAGGTTGCAACAGCTATTCTTTACACGGAGAACAGACGTTTGGACAGCAGCCAAAAGGTTTGTTATGCAGAGTGGCACTTATTCTTTCTTTTTGCGAAAGTCTTTCCCCCAAAAAACGTATATACATTCTTTACTACACTTTTGTTTTTTGGCCTTGCGGGCAAGTGTTCAACTCAAAAGCAAGCATGTTTGTCCCTTCGGTTTGCACACCTGAAAAGAAAAACTGACGAAGCATGACGAAGCTTGTTTTGTTTTCGGTCAGGACAGGTGTTTGAGAGAAACTGTTGCTTCAGTCTGCATGTTTTTTCACAGCACGAAGTTCACAAGTTTGTTTCTGACCTGGTGCAAAACTATTGCTCAACACCTTTGAACTTTGAACTGTGCTTTTTTGAATATTGCTTTGGCAACCACATGTTCAGTTCCATTTTCATCCTCATGCCCTCAAAAACGGCTGATGTCACCGCCAGGAACGGAAGTCTTCGAAGCGACTTCCCCGGACTGATTCCACTGTGTCCCTGATTTGGATCGCCGATCCCCCCAACAAGGCTTGAAGTGCCCATGTTGTTTTTGGATTTTCCAGCCATGTGAGGCCCCTCAGTCATAAGTTGGTTTATAAGCCCCAGTAACTATAGTTATAAGTACCATAAACCATAGTTCTTGGATTTTCCAGCCATGTTTGATTTTGATCTATCCAGTAGTTAGGAGGGAGCGATTCGGAGCGATTCGGGTATTATTGGGTATTCATATTCCCTATTTTTCATGGAGCGATTTGGAGCTACCAAGAGTTTCCCAACCACATACTAGTTATAGATGTTATTTTCCTGCGGCTCGATGGTTGTCCATGTTTCTTTGGGGAATACTGATGCTGATGGATTAGTGTTTGTGGAATAAAGTGAAACCACAGCCCAGATTTAAAAAAGAACTGAAACCACAAACTAGTTTTTAAAAAACAGAACATATAATCACCATTTTTAATGGGAAAATCCACTATTTGCATACCACAAATAACCTTTCATGTTTCAAGCCCCCGATGTTTTGGCTCGCTGGTGTTGGACCGGAAACTGCCCTCAGAAAGGGATTCTGCCTCTTTTGAGACGTCCAAAAAACATCAGCTTGTTGTTTTATTTTGCCGACTCGTTGTTCAACGATTTTTCCAACCATATTGTTTGTGCTGTTCTCCCTTGTTCATTTTTTCCAACATGGGCATATATATATATATATACATATATTTAGAGATATAATGAAATACTGTATCAGCCTGTCAGCTCATTGTCTGAATTTTGGGCCCCGTTTCTTGGATGCTTGAGAAGGGGTTCCATTTTTTTCCATGGATTGCTGTGGCTCCAAGGTTATGCATACCTCAACTACATCCATTGTGATGAGGCGTCCTTTTCACGTCTTGATCAGTCTCTTGATCTGTTCAGGTCGGTATTGAAATGGTTTGGAATAAGGAGTAATGTTGACCCTGGATGTGGCTAAACCCCAGGTGTACCAACCTTAATGGCAACTTGCCACTATTTTGAGGGTAACCTACAATTTATGATTGTCTTCTTTATTCTTGTGGTGACCTTTTTGAACATGTTGTGCCAATCATGGTGTGCCATTTTTTTCGGGGTATGCATATAGCATATATGGGGGTTTCATAAAATATGAGGAACCCGAAATCATCCATGTTGATTAATAGGATTTTCCATGAAATAATTCTTCCAGCTATTAGGGCACCCCCATGACTTAGGACACCCCCATATAGCGATATGTACCAGTTGATTCTCGTGATGACTTTGACCCCGTGGATTCTCTAGCCGCAAGCTCGGCACTGATCCTGCGACCCGGCGGCTTTCAGTGACTGGTGCTTCTGACAAATGTATATCCACAACCACCCCCAGAATAGGTACAAAAGTATACACAAGTTGTAAATCTGGAAATATGAGTTGTATATATAAATATCCTCTGTATAATCCTGTCAATTGTCAACAGGATTCCATCTTATTTAGAGGCATCGTGACATCGTCCTGCTTTAACAACTAAAATTGTATAATTAAAATTGTTGCTTGGAGTTTCTGTAGAAGAAACCTGAAATTCACTCTGTGGTAGTTTCTTAAATCTCCACATATTCAATCCCGAACAACTGGCAATGCTCTTACCAAATAACTTTTCAAATCTATTAAAATGTAGCAAAGGCTCTCTAACCCCTAACCTTTGGTCCAAAGATATGTCCAGCACCTGTGAGTCATTGAATCGTAAATTATGATGTAATAGAAACACATGAAGAAAAATGGCTGTTGACTGTTGACTCCAGGGTGGTGTCGGTTTTACAAAGCCGCTCCATGCCGCTCCCCAAGTGGCGAAACTGGGCCCATCATGAGATTGTTGGGGCCTCGAGGTATTTGAAGCTCATCAAGCGAAGCTTGGACCCAGCTCATATGTCTGGTGCTGATGTTATTCTGAGTTGCCATCCTCCAGTGAAGTTTCCGCATGGCAAGCGGTGTGTTTAGCGTATTCTCCTTTTGCTGAGTTTTTGACTGGTGTTCAAGCATTTTGTTGGGGAAGCTGCTGGTTCGTTCACTGCAATTCAACTAGCTGCGCCTGACTGGTTTTCCGAATTCCAACCGCCAAGCCGCTAGTCACACTGATGTGCCCCAACCAGCTTTCAATGGGTCAATACCCCAAGATACCCCAAGTTATCATTGCAATAGTACTTGTAGACACACCATGTGAAAGTCCACAGGGAGATCTATATATATATATACATAGTTTCGTTGAGCTGTCCCTTCCTACAATTGTGATAATTGTGGGAGTATCCAGCGGTTGGTATCTCATTGTGTTGTTCTTGGAGGTTCGGGATTTTTTCTGGGAAACATTGGATGAAAAATCCCTATCTGATGTTAAAACAACATGGTTTTCTGCAACAAAGACAACCATGAGAATCACACCTTAAATCTTGTAGTATCTCAAAAAGAGTGTTTGGCTGGTGGTTTAATGTGTTGTTTAAATTCAATCCTGACAGTGATGATGATGATGATGATGATCCCAATCGGCCAACTGTTGTTTTTGCTATTCGGTTGGCTTGTTTTTTTAACCCAGTAGAACGACAATTATAATAATATCATAAACTATATAATTACTGGTAGTATAATGGCTAGTAGTATATCGCTTGAGATGTATTAATGAGTTTATTGACTATTAAATGGGAAATTGCACGTGGTAGTAGCAAGGTTACGCTGTTATTGCCGGGTTGGTTCTGCAGAAACCAAGTTGTATTTTCTGCACAAATCTGGTGGTCTCCTCTCAGATTCATCATATATCATATCCATATAGAATCACCAGATATATAGCTATATTTGCGTATTCTATATATATATATATATACAATTATATATATATATATATGCACCGTATACAACACTATACATGCATATATACATATACATGCATACATTCACGTGTGTGTGTATATATATATACGCATAAAATTAACGTTTCTTTGAAAACAGGCCAGAAATTTGATGCCTCCGAGGTCGTGCTTCCGGTGTGTGTGTGTACACTGCTAATAACATGCAGTCTAAATATTGATTTGGCAGGGGAGTGAGGCATGATTGTGGGACCGCACTCAACGAAGCTACCACAATCATGGGATACTGGGTCTGATCAACCCAGCGTACCTGCATCAGAGGATAGCGACCGGCTAAGCTGAGAACCAGAAACTAAGTAACTTCGATATAGCATCCGGCTAAGCTGAGAACCGGAATCCATTTTTCATATTTCATACTTCATGCCTCATGTCCTATGATCCGTTTCAGGCCCTTTATTCAGGAACTGGTGGTGTTCTTTTACTTCTCCTCACTACGATCGAATCTACATATCTCACAGTGTGTTTCGGGTACTTTACCTCACTTGGTAGTACCGTCTGTCCGTTTCGACGGATATGAAAGTTATGACCGGGCATTTTCCCGGCTGCAGAGTGGGATGTCGCCAACATCCTGAAGTTCCCTTTGCATATTACATGCAAAAGAAGTAGACAATGTCAAGGTGGACATTGAAGTTCGTCCAACACATATTGACAGCCATAAGGCGAAGTTTTGCCTAATTGGCGAAGTACCCACAAGGGAGAAGTTGTCGTATGACGAAGTATTTTGAATGCGCACTTCTTCCAGTACATGTGGTCATATCCTCAGTTTTGTGTGCTCTTATGGTATGATCTAATTCTACATTTAACCTTAGAGCCGTAGTGTCGAGCCATGGATTTTCGAACTTTTGCCAAATCATCGGGACCTCCCCCGAATTTGCCGATTCCTCCGGGAGTGATCCCCAACAATGTTTCGCAGCAGTTGAACAATTTACGTATGACTGAAACTTCTATGTCTTCAATGTTGCGTACCCAACAAGAGCATGCTCGTTCATTGGAACGAATGGCAACGATGCAAAGACAGATCATTGAGATGCAACAAATTCAGACTCAACAGTTGCATTCTATGCAACAAATGATGTTACCATTGGCCTTTCAATGCAATGCATTCATGTCTTCCATGTCTTCTTTAGTACCTGGTGTGGGAAATTTGTTTACTCAGCCGCTCACATTTGTCCAATCAGCATTGGGATCGTCGGGGACCTTGTGTGATCCTTCTCATGGACTACCTGGAAGCAGTCCGGGACCCTTGGTGCAGTCTGCTGTTCTACCAGCTGGTCCGGGACCTTCAGTGCCTACTCCAAGTGGTCCGGAACCCAAACGTCGTCGTCTCGATCTCCAACCAGACCCTCTTCATGAGCTACAGAGTGCTACAAGCTCAGTTCAGATTCCGCGCTATGGTCTTTACTATCATGTGAAGCAATCTGGAACAAGTAATACTCCTGAACGAATTTGGTCTTCAGTTAGTGAGCGAGTGGTACCACCAGTCCGCAATGAGACTGTCTGTTTTACCATTGGACGGACTCAGACTGATGATTCTTTTCAGACCAGTCATGAAGTCAAAGAAATGGTCCACCCTCAATTGAAGACACAAGGATTTCAATTTTGGGTCGCTCTTCCAGTGGCGACATTTTCATCTGAATTATTAGTGGGTGCAAACGATTTGTTCAAGACGATCGACATTCTTTTTCTTTATCAACAGATGCTTCGTATTCACAAATCAATTGCTGATAATCCATTTCGCGTGAAGAATGCCTTTGAAGATGGAATGCTGATCGAAGATACGAGATGTCAACAATGGATACCTAATGCTGACCATTTTAACTCCTCCCGTGGTTACATTACTCATGAAGATGCAGTGAATCACACTCAATTTTGGCATGATTACATTTCGACTGACTTGAAGCATCGATTTTCTGCACAACTACGTAACCCTGTTTTGCGTGAGTCTGTTTTGACATCTCTCCGCTTTCTGGTTACTGCTTTGGCACGTTACAGCAACAATGTTTCATTGGTTGAGAAATTTGAGATCATGTTCAACTCCCAGCAACAGCCTATTGCGATCTATGCGCACTTGGCACTCCTGCAGTGGCCTGCGGACAATTTTGATATTTTTTAGTACTTTGGATTTGGCCATAATACACCAGTATTGGGAATGGCCTCAGCTGTGCGAGAAGGGGTCGTTCGACCATCATGATGCGATGTACGGAGCCCAGACTGGCTGACTCCCAATACCTTCTACTCTCGGGGAGTACTGTTCAATGATGATTCTTCCTTTTCTAGGAAACATGTGCTGAAAATTTTGGAACAAGCCAAGAAATTTGGCGGCCTCAATACTGCTCGGCCTATTTGTATTGTTGGTCGTGCTTTTGCACGTCAAGCACACATTCGGACCCCACAGGGTGGAGTTTATGCAGATCAATTGTTGGGCTATTTCTTTGATGTTGTGCATGGATCAGATTCTCGTTGGGCATTTCGATCTTACCTTTCGACCATTCATGGAGTGGCTACTTTCATTTCGTAGATTCTTGCCAGATGTAACAATTCAATTACAATTCATGCTATGATAAAAAAGATGTCTGTGCTGCCTCTTACCCAGGAACCACTCAGGACGATTCTACCAAGGCAGCAGCGGCAACTTTGGCTCGGGACAAGGCTACACCTTCGCCTTCAACACGTGTGGAACCTCCAGTCATCCCCGCTCTTCAACAAACTTATTCCTGGGGATCAGGTTTTCGCAATGCGACATTGAGCAAATGATATATTTTGCCTAAACCTACCCGTGATTTTGTAAAAGCTCGACTAATTGTGCATTATTCAACAGCATGGGCTAGGAAATTGAGCAGTGCGATTTCTACTCTTCTGATCGAAATTTTGAACACTGTCTTTCGGTCCATTTTGGAATAACCGGATGTACGAGCTGTTATTGAAGGAATTCGTCGATTGTTTGCTATGGAGTCCTTCGCGGAGTCTGTGCATTGCTTGCATCAAGCAGACATTGCTGGTTTTTATAATCAAGTACAACTTTCCGGAATTTTGATGTCATTGTGTTTGTCGTGTACACGTATGCACAGAAAACCGAACAAGGTTTAGACACTGTCCTGCAGGCTCACATTCACAAGTTGGAACATTATCTCAAAACAATACTTTTCTGTTACATTGAGACACATTCCTGCTATTGTTCAATACTTGCTGGATAATTCCTTTTGTACGGTCGGGAGCCAAGTATTTCGACAATGTCGGGGAGCCAGTATGGGATCTCAGTTTGCACCTGTACTTTGTTCAGCCGTGGCTTTACAACGTGAATGGAACTATCATCTCTCTTTTTCACCCTTCACTTGGGATCGTTCATTGCATCATCGATATGTGGACAATCAAGATTTGTTAGGCTTGACGCAGTCTTGACTTCCTGATCTGTTTACAACCAAGAAGTCCCAAGATTTAAAGAGTTTTCTCGGACGGCTGTTTCAGTGTCGTTCCATAGATCACTTCGGGTTGCATCCTCAATGCGGTTTTTGGATCTATTTTGGAATTTGCACATGTTCAAGATGTCATTACTGGTATCAGTGCATTATTTTCTATGGAGGATTTTGCAGAAACTGCCTTTTCCTTGCGTCAAACAGATATCGCTGGTTTTTACAATCAAGTTGAACATGATCGTATTTTGTTGGCACCTTTGCTTCTCAGTGTGAACAAGGATTAGATACTGTTATGCAATCACATGTTGTTCGTTTGGAACGGATGCTTCGTGTTTTTTCAAGGATCTTGGAGAGAAAAGACGAAACAATATATGACTATTACTTTGCGTGATATTCCTAGCTTGGTGCATTATTAGTTGGATCATTCGTATTTCACGGTCGGGAGCCAAGTATTTCGACAACGTCGGGGTGCCAGTATGGGATCCCAGTTTGCACCCGTTCTATGCTCTGCAGTTGCATTTCAACGAGAATGGAACTTCACAATGTCATTTTCTCCATTTACTTGGGATCGTTCTCTACATCATCGATACGTTGACAATCGTGTTTTGTTGATTTCTCACCATAGTCGAAAGCTATCACATGTTCAGGTTTCTGGAATTTACAATTTTATTCTGCTCCCATTTTGTTGGAAGTGGTTGCTGGACAGGAGGCATTAGGTTTCCACCTTGATACGTTGCAACAGACTATCACTTTGGAATTACCTTGAAACAAACCTTTACGATCTATGCGAAGTGCTAGTACTTCTCGTGCTATCCTGAGTGGACTTTGTGCTCGTCTGCGCCTCATTCGTTTTCATGTTTTTCCAGCCAAAATTCAGTTGGGCCAGGTTCAGGATTTTCTGGGCCTTATGTATCAACGAATTCCTGAATTTTTCACTGATGCGAATATATGTTTAATCCATCGTTTTCTTCGTAGTCTTTGGAAGGACCAACCCGTACAATCTTTGATGCAGTGGTGTCGATAAAAAGAGTTTTACTGTGCTTCTTACTGATTCGCCTCTCATATTGAGAGGCCATGTGTGTGTACACTGCTAATAACATGCAGTCTAAATATTGATTTGGCAGGGGAGTGCGGCATGATTGTGGGACCGCACTCAACGAAGCTACCACAATCATGGGATACTGGGTCTGATCAACCCAGTGTACCTGCATCAGAGGATAGCGACCGGCTAAGCTGAGAACCGGAAACTAAGTAACTTCGATATAGCATCCGGCTAAGCTGAGAACCGGAATCCATTTTTCATATTTCATAATTCATGCCTCATGTCCTATGATCCGTTTCAGGCCCTTTATTCAGGAACTGGTGGTGTTCTTTTACTTCTCCTCACTACGATCGAATCTACATATCCCACAGTGTGTGTATATATATATATATATATATATACGCATAAAATTAGCGTTTCTTTGAAAACAGGCCAGAAATTTGATGCCTCCGAGGTCGTGCTTCCGGAGACTTGTTGACACCTGCAAGCTGGATGCGAGGCCCCACGTGGGGCCCCGTGGGGCCACAGATGGCTCTCCAGTGGAGGGAATGGTGAAGGGAGCTATGGCGATCTACTTTTCCTATGAAATAGGATATAGGGAAGAAAAAGGGAGCTACTAAGAATGTCCCTTTACAGGAAAGTATACCAAGCTTGTTGGAGAATTGGATAGAATCGCTGATGTACTGAGGTATCGGATCAAAATATACCGAAGCAAATGCACCATATGTGGGGGATGCACATCCATTTGCCAGCTATTTTAGCTGGTTTGACCCCATAAATCAACATGTTTCGTATACTTCGACCCCCATGTGTGCCGGTGAAATCACAATGTTTGATTCTTAAGTCCTAAATCCGTGGTGTCTTGTTAAATCCCCTAGTTATACCATTCAAATCGCCCTGTTTCGCCATAGAATTACCAGGTTTCCCATGGTGAAATTGCCACCAGGTTTCCTTCGCAGCCATCCGGACTACAAGTTCGATTCCGTGGTCTCTGAGGGCATGGCATATGACCTGGTTGAGGCCTGTAACGAGATCGCCCATGGCCATCGTGCGTGTCCTGAACTGCTGGGGGAGGTCGAGATTGAGCCCATTACCAGGACCGGAGATGGACAGGATAGTTGATATGGATGGTTTTAACATGTTTTAACATGTTTTAACCATCAAACGTTTGATCAAATAATTGAGATATAGTTATTCTAAACATGATTCAACCATCAATTTACACAAAGTGGTGCCCCATGGATCTTGCTTTTCGTATCTATTTTTTTTCACACCAACAAAACTGTTGGTTTTTGTGGTAGGTATATGGAACTATAGTTAATGGAAGTTGTAAACCATCTTAAAAACAAGTGGAACACCACGTCCTGGACGGGATGGTTATGTCCTTCATTCCGTGATGGAGAGAAGCACTTCTTAGAGATCCTTTCTGGGATAAAGGTGCTTAGCAATTGGACATAGTTGGGCTACTGTGGTATTCACCCAAAGCCATAAAGAACTATCATTTGGTGATAGGTTGAAAGGCCCATGTAACATATGGTAATATTAAGGGTGGTTTATGGCAGTGGGTTTGCTACATTAATTACCCTCTGGTTATTTAAAATAGCGACGGAAAAATGTATATAGATGATTTAAAATGATTGACCCGGGTTCACCGATTCAACATGGTTATTTTTCATAGCTATGTTAAATAGCCAGAGGGTACTTCATCACCTTAGCTTCCCATATCCTTCTCTCTGACTGCCCTGCAGGCAAGGACAATATGAGATTCCCCTGTTCGGAGAAAAGTTAAGCAGTACAGAGAGAGTCCTGGCTGTCCTGGCTGGGGATGGATAATGACATATAATGACCAACGAAACGTCCGGAGATGACGGTAAGTATCAAACAAATGAATTTTCATGAACTGTCAGCAACCCAATGTGAAATGTGTGGTGAAAAAAAGGGGCTTTAACCATTGCACTTCAGCCAATCACATGTCAACCGCGCAAAACGGAAGAACACCTGGAAATCTAACAAACATATGTGGTTTTCACTATAGTCATCACAGGTTTGCACGTTTTTTTTGGTCAGTGATGCCGATGGTGTTACACCCAACCATATAGAGGGTATACACACGTGAAGTGAACTGGCTACCCATGTCCCTGGGGCCTGTCCCAAAGATCGTTGTGGCATTGTTTGGTCGTTTTTTTTTAAATTTCCTCTTTGACATGATGTTCGTATTGACATTGACATCGTAGTGTTTGGCTATCTATAGAGGTTACACCGCACGAAATATATCGAAATATCATGTCTGGTTCTTTTAAGTCAGTTGTTGTCAATGTTCGTTGGTGAAAATGATGGAGAAACACCGCACATCAAGTGGCATGGCTGCGGAACGGCCGTGGCCCAGGAAGAAAACTGCTCGAAAAGCTCTGGCCGCGCTCGGGGTCCTGTCCCTGCGCCCCCAACGACTGCACGTGCGTTGGGGCGGCAAGCGCGGGGTGCTCGGTGCCGCGCTGCGGGCGGCGATGTTGGGGACCTTATGGAGCACCACAGCTGGCGGCCTGTAGCTGAGAAGGACACGGGATCCATATCCAAAAATCAAAAAAATAGCCATCGGATGGTGACTTCAGGGCATCAGCATGCATCAGCATCATCAGCCATAGTTGTTCTGGGGCTCTGTGGCACTGGTTTGATATCTATGTGAGAATACAACGATACAACCGCATGCTCATTGCTTCATATCGCTGGCGATGGTGAAAATTGGTACCTCAATGCTAAACGGGTAGCTCGAGGAAGCCAAAAGGCACATAAGACACCGCCACGCGAAATTTCCACACCAAATGCATGCTCCTGGCATGTTTCATTGCTCTGGGCCTGCTTGTCAGGGGTCTTAAAAAATTAGGAATCATTCGTCCCAAATAACAGAAGATGGACAGTTTGGGCCCACTATGGCAAGCCAAAAGTTGATAGAAACTTCCTAGATGATCTAGAAAGCGTATGATAAGCACATACTTTCCACGGTCCTCTTTCTCAATACATCAAACTCCTGGCATCAAGACTTGATTGTTTGGGCATAGCTCCATAAAAAGTGCCGAAGTTTTTCAGGGTGCACCCCCTTTAAAGGCCTATATATTACGGATTATTGGTGCTTCATAATTCCTTACTTAAATCCTTAAACATGTTAAAATTGTGTGATTTTTGTGTATACCCATTGCATCCCTTGGTTGTGTACCTCTGAGTTTCATCCTGGCATCACTAAAAACCGGGCCAGGCGTGGCAAGATTCGCGTGTAGCCGACGACCCGGGCTTGCCGTGATGAAGTTAGCACCCGGGAACCGTCAACCCCTGGCCATGGCGACCGCTTTGAAACGGCCCTGGCCGTTGAAACGGCCTTTTGGGGTGGGGTCCTGTGACCCAACACCTGGTGGACCTGGCCGAAAAAGGGATAGTAGCATGGGATAGCCCATTTGGTGGGAAGTTTCAGCTGAGGGACGTTATAAACCCCAGCAGACTTCTCTGCAGACGAAATTGGAGCAACTGCAACAGTTGGGAAATGGTAGGGTGTGTACATTTCAGAAGGTAGCGGTGTGGTATGGTAGCTAGAGTACTGGGCCTTGGTACTTGGCTGTTTGTAGTGGGTGAGTATTTGAATCATGGACTGGTGGTTTTCCAGTATAAATTGACACATGGACTGGACTGGTGGTATGTGAACTGTGTGACACGTTCAGGCATGGATTGGTCCAGCTCCTTCATGCTACAGATGCTTTAAAAAACATGGCATGATCCACTTCTGAAGTCTGCAGTCATTGGGTATCCCAGCTGATCTAAATTGGCAAAGCCTAGGATAGATTAATCTTTCGTTTGCTGGGGGCAAGTGCGTGATGTTTCCTGATCACAAAGCAGCAGGTGAAGGCATACATTGCACATGGAGAATTATAGAGATGACATATCATGATATAGGCATGATTATATATATATATATATACATATATATATATATATATACGTGCATATGTGTTTCAACAGGTGCATATCCGAGAATAGATGAGTCACCATCTTGCAGTCTTTTGATCACTTGGCTCTTGCAAATGGAGTTTGCCGTATGCACTACGATCTTGCTTGCTTGCAAGATCCCTTCATTAAGATTTCAAGCACGCGGCTGTTGCACTATGGTCGTGCCAAAGTGGCATGAAAAACCAAGCTGGTTGGTCGCTTCCATTGGGGATATGATATCTGGTTGGTGGTTTGGAACATGTTTTTTGTCCCCAATATTTGGGATGATGATCCAATCTGACTAATATTTTTCAGGGGGGTTGAAACCACCAATTAGATATGTATATCAAGTACATTTATCACTCACTGGGATGATGCCCCGACCAAGAATCTGGGACCGCCTTTTTTTTCGAAAATTGGAACGAATCTTGGAACCACAAAACACTGAAAATGGATGGGGAATGTGTCGGCCAATAAAAGCGCATAAAAGGCAATCGAATCATATCTAATTAGTCATTTTTGAACATCACATTTCGCAAATGCCTTCAGGTCCAGCACTGATAATGCATGTGTACTGGGTGTGCATCCTAGTTGGCAAGTGGATTAATTAGTTGGAGAGAGATAGTATGCAATAATTAGCAATGACCGTTATATTCTGTGCACATCCTACCATTGGGGTCCTGATGGTTAAACAAAACCTGTCTAACTGGGGCTGCACATCAAAGGTCTGAGAGGGGCCTTCTCCAGTACAGATCCCCAAGTCACCATGGTTTTTTCAATACAAAGTCATGGTCATCCATGGATGATTTGGGGGTGCCACCATTTTAGGAAACCCCTATGTTACCCTTTGGTAATTTAGCATGGCTATGAAGATTCACAATGTTTACTAATAGGTAAATCATCGAACTAAATGTGCCATGTTCCACAGCAAACTGTAAAAACTACTGGAGGGCAATCCTGTTGCCCAGCACTAAACATCGTGGTTTTGTGTTGAATGTCTTCACTGTTTGGCCCCCAAGGCCATTGCAAAACTTGTCCATTTGGGATACGATTTTTTTTTATCCACCCTGAGGAGTTGAAGCCACCCAACCTCGGTGCCAGCAGCAGCTTGTGTTACATCTCATATAGCTTCTCTCTGAAAAACTGCCCATGCGGCCATGTACAGAGGTGGCTCCACACGTCTCTTTGCCTCTTTTGCTAGGCGTCGTCATGATTTCACGGGTGATTCTCCACAGCAAGCTTCAGAATGGTCAGGGAGCAAAGCCATCTTGTGAATTCTGACCTGCGGTGGATGCAGTGTATTTGCTAGAAGGCCACCAGCGTCCGCAAGCCGCAAGGGTATACCCCCAGGATCTTTGGTGAGATCCCTAATGTTAATCAGCACACACACACAAGAAGAAAAAGGGGTGATATGTCACTTGAGGCCCAAGTTCTGAAAAGGTTCGGCATTCAATCAACCAAGGTTTTTTTCGGGCCAAAAATCTGGTTGAGAGGGTCCACGGAATCATGGGCCATCCATGTATCAATGTTAAACTACTAAGTATACAGGGTTTAAACCATTTTAAACCCAGTTCGCCTACGGGGGTTACTGGGATTTGATGCTTGCCGGACATCCAAGAGTCGTCAGCCTGGGCTGTTGATCATTGGGGTGATACCATTCTAGTAGGAAATGACATCACTAGTTGGGGGGTTTACCTCCTAATGAATCAAGAAGGGTTGATTGATTTGGAGTTGAGATTATAGGTCTTCCGGTCTTTCCTCAAGAATCGCTGCGACAACACCAGTCAAAACATTTTTTTTGGCATTGTTTTACACATGTTGCTGGCGGCTGGCGCCCCCATGCGCCCGCCATGCCCCGAGCTGGCAAAGAGTTCCCGTGTCCCGCCAACCGCCGCACTGGGCCTTGGCAAAGCTTCCTGTTGAATTTCCCGGGAAATTCGCGACCCCATCACCGCGCTATGGTGGTGATTTGGTTGGAGCCCATGGGGAAGTTCTTCTACGGGAGTTCGCGATCATTGTTACCACAGGCTGAAGAAAAGCGTTGTGAGGAAGCGCTGTGGCAGGCGTGTATTTTGGATTGCTTTGGTATATTTTAGATTGTTTTAGTGGTGAGACAACTTGGCTGGTGATGTATTTCTTGGGGGTCGGTCCTTTTGTTGAACTCTGGACTTAGGTTTGGGCGAGTTCTGGTGGGATTGTTTTCACTTGGAATCATCTGGATGCCAATTTTCCGTTCCTGAAATGTGTGCAAGGGTGTGTTGAGGATCAACTCTGGTCATGCCATCCATTTGCCAGTGCCTTGCTTGGAACTTGTATGCGCCATTTCTTTAGATAAGTTCCCCCTTAAGTCCTTACGTCGTCTTACGTGATCTAAAATGCTTATAGATGATCTTATACTGGTTGGTGGTTTGGAATATTTTCTTTTTCCCATATATTGGGAATATATCATCATCCCAACTGACGAACTCATGTTTTTCAGAGGGGTAGGTCAACCACCAACCAGTTATAGATCTTATAGGATTTGACAGGGATTTTTGTTGGGTGATCTGCGGTTCTTCATCTCCACAGGTGAACGGATTTTTCCGGGCGGCGTGACGAGGCCGGTGCTGATGTGCTGCAACATATGGTTCTGAATGGGGGATGTTCCTGTGTTTTCTGTCCTATGTTTCATATGTTTTCTGAACAGGACCTGTTTTATGTTTAGGATTTTTTCCATGTGTTTCCTATGGTTCCTGTGTTTGAGCAGTTGAGATTAGGGATGTTCCATCGTCTTTTTCTTGCTTCACGACTAGCTGGATGGTTAAAGACAAAACTACAAGCGGCCGACCATGGAACTCCACAAAAAGTCTTTGGAAGATGAATTATAATTACATATGATACTGATACTTGATACTATATTATTTATTATCGCGAAACACAATAAATATAAAATGCATGAATGCTTTTACTAGGCTATCATTCAATATTAGAGAACATGATATAGATGACTTTGATATTATGGACAGGCGGAATTGCGCATTGCTCAGACTTCTTGAACATTCGCAATCCTAAGCTTACCTGATTCATGATAAATCATAACTTATGACGAGAAGCTTGGTTCTTTCTCCTTCGGAGTGTTGGTCAAAAACAATTGTTGTCTTACTTTGCACATTAGCATATTGTAATGGCACTTGTCAAGGAATTATCTTGAAGATATGCTGGGATTGCTTAAAACTTCAAACAGCTGCATGATTACTCATGTTATCTCATGAGGTATCAGAATGTGTCAGAAAAACTGCGCGCCACCTATTTTTTGTTCCTATGTCACGAACTTCAGGGAAATCACAGATGTTCATCAATGCAATACCCAGCCCATCACATATTCCCAATGCATTTCTCAGCCTGTGAGGATTTGCCTCAGATGACGATCCAAAACTGAGGGGGAACAAATTCTGGTGATATCAGCCATGAAACACCGGACTTCTGGTGATGTTGATCATGAAACACTGACATTCACAGAATTCAACAACGAAAAACAACACTTTTTGACCACGGTGTTCTTATACATAATACATATGTATACATATGTATATATATATAGGTGGTCATATTCATTTGGTTATCAATTTCTGCCTGTCAGGGCCGCTTCCCAGACATGCTGCCCCTTGCGCGTTGGTCAAAAAGACCTCGAGAGCTGAGGGGTTGGAGACGCCGTCAGAAATGGCTAGGTATTGATGATCAATACCTACGATTTTAATAGGACAAATATATGAAAATCATCCAATTTTCCCGGAAACATGAGGGAAATAGCATCAAATACCAGTTAGATTTAGGGATGGAAAGGGATGAACATCCATGAAAATCCCCAAAGGTACAGGCTGTTTGAGGCATACCCAATGCCAAAAACAACAGTTTATAATGAAATAATGATTTATCCATGATTTGTCATTCGTTACAGCTCTCAATGCACAACCAGATGTCTCGATTTGTTTTGGGAATTGGATGGGCGCGCAGAATGTCACTAAATAGGTACGTAGAATGTCCACATTGCCACACTGAGACTTAAGACGTATGTTTTAAAACAGTGATCAAGAAGCCAAAAAAGTCCATCAATAGAGGTGCATTTACTCATTTACCGTGCTTGGGATTATTTGGCGACTGTAAAGCTCAGCGAATTGTTTGTGACTAGATGATGCTTTGGCATCTTTGGGGATTAAATGCATACTGTTTTAGGTGCTAACAAACGTTGGAAAAATGGGAACCCCTCGCACCCAATTTTTGGTGCATATCCCATTCTCAAAGCCTTCAAAGCCAAACGATTAATTGGGTGCGTGGGCATTCCAACGTTCAACGACCTCTGGTCGATCTGGTTGATTTGCCATAATTTGCCATTGTCTTAAACATGACCGACAAGATTTTGTGCCGCTTAAAAATATACAATTTAAAACAAAATCTTGTTGTTTTGTCGAACTTGTTGGTTTGCCAAAGTATATTTTAAGTGGCGGCATGTATTATGTCTTTATACGTTTCGATTTCTTTTGGAATTGATTGAAATGCCCTACATATGCCATGAACTGCTGGTCTTGGCTCAAGGCCCAGACAGTGTCCAGATCCTACCAAGAGATTGGATCTTTCCATCAAAACATCGGGCTCCCACCATAACTTAAATAGAACAACAACCCAAATAGAAAAAACAAGTGCTATGATTTAGCCATATATAACTATATAACATAACATGTCGTTTTTTTTTCCATTGGTTGTGTCGTGTTTTTTCCAGAATTTACTTCCATCCTCAGCCGGGGTGATCCCCATTAACCCGAGACGTCGGCGGCCATGCCGAGTAAGGATGCCGCCATGGTACGCATGGGCATCAACTTGGGTTCGCCCGAGGAGGAAGCCAAGGCGAAGCATGAGATGGGAATGAAACTAGCACCTGCACGAAGAAATGATCTACATGTATATAACTTTATGTATATATATATATATTTATTAATTAATCTATTTGTATATATACATGTGTATTTACAAATTTATTGATGATTATTTATAATATACATATATGTGTAGATATAGATCGACCATGGCTTGATGTGTATCATGTGTATATATATATATATATGTGTATTTATATATATATATGTATCTGAGCAAATTGCAGCGACGTCACACGACCTCA
Organism: Cladocopium goreaui; assembly: GCA_947184155.2. Taxonomy (NCBI): domain Eukaryota; class Dinophyceae; order Suessiales; family Symbiodiniaceae; genus Cladocopium; species Cladocopium goreaui. The sequence continues at coordinate 106,437 of CAMXCT020000330.1, forward strand.
CTTGAAATTTGACCTAGATACCGAATTAAGCTCGTGATGTGCAAGTGAACTATGAGGGTGCTGATTCGATGTTTTTCCACTGTCAATGTTCTTCTCCTGTGCCTGCATCCTTTTTCGTCCCTTGAGATGTAAAAAAAATCCTACCGCAGTGCCGTAGGCTGCTTTTCCTTCTAGCCCTCCCCCACCCCATCCGGAGACGTAAAAATTCCTACCGCAGTGCCGTAGGCTGGCTTCCCTCCTAGCCTTCCCGCACCCCATCCAGAGACGTCAAGATTCTTACCGCAGTGCCGTAGGCTGGCTTCCCCCGAGCCCTCCCCCACCCCATCCGGAGACGTCAAGATTCCTACCGCAGTGCCGTAGGCTGGCTTGATTCCTACCGCAGTGCCGTAGGCTGGCTTCCCTCCGAGCCCTCCCCCACCCCATCCGGAGATGGAAAGATTCCCCGCAGTGCCGTAGGCTGGCTTCCCTCCTATAGCCCTCCCCCACCCCATCCGGAGACGTAAAGATTCCTACCGCAGTGCCGTAGGCTGGCTTCCCCCGAGCCTTCCCGCACCCCATGCGGAGACGTCAAGATTCCTACCGCAGTGCCGTAGGCTGGCTTCCCTCCTAGCCCTCCCGCACCCCATCCGGAGACGTAAAGATTCCTACCGCAGTGCCGTAGGCTGGCTTCCCCCGAGCCTTCTTCCCGCACCCCATGCGGAGACGTCAAGATTCCTACCGCAGTGCCGTAGGCTGGCTTCCCTCCGAGCCCTCCCCCACCCCATCCAGAGATGGAAAGATTCCTACCGCAGTGCCGTAGGCTGGCTTCCCTCCTAGCCTTCCCGCACCACATCCGGAGAGGTAAAGATTCCTACCTATTGGATGAGTCTGCACGTCTTCTGGGAGCACGACCTCATATTTTCATTAAGTCACCACGACCTTGCTTAATTCCATACCTTGAAATATGAAATTCGACCCACGACCCGTGAAATATAGTAATTTGACCAGATGTATATATATATATATATTTGGATGACTTTGCTATTGAGGATTTTGTTTGTCTTGCCATGATGGGACATGGTCCAACAAAAATTAGGTGCCAAACCTTTGTTGGATGTGTTGCGGCCGCAGTGCAGCCGCAGGCGGCGCGTTTGGGGGTGACCATGAACGAAACCATGGTGCGCTTTCTGAACCTTCTGCGTTTGGCCACTTGGAACAATGATGCCATTGGCAGTCATCGACATCTGTCGATGAAGGGGGTTCAACCAGTGAAGATGTGGATTTTGCCAACAAAATTGTAGGGGCATGGTAAATTGGAGTTTGTGCTGCGAGGTATACATGGCGCAAAAAAATGGTGTTGTTTTCCCTCTTGAAATGGTCAGATTTGAGAGGCCAAGCACCTTTCAAATCACTGGGTTGTAAACCTACGGACTATGCGGTTGACATAACCCCCATCCATCGAATACCCCGGGGCCCGGTTTTGAGAGGATCATCGACCCGTGCTATTTTCCAGCCATGGAGCTGACCGAGGGTCAGGGCTGAGGGATTGTGAGGGCATCTTTTGTCCATGAACAAGGCAACATTTCAGCAACCCATTTCAGGATATTGTTCTTAGATATGATGCGACATGGGCATTGTTCTATTCCCACTGCTATGTGGGCTTTGCGCCAAGCTACGTTGACTTTGCACTGGATCTCAATCCAAGGGACGGCCATCACCAAATGGTGGTTTCGCAAATTTGGGGAGACAAACTTGGTAATGCTGAGCAAGGAAGCGTAATGAATCCAATGTTTGGTTTCTTTGAAATAGAGCAATTCAACATCTTACTACTGCTCATCATGTCTTCATTAAAATGACCGTTTTTGGTGGTATTTGTGTCCCCGGGTTGACAAATATATGATCACCCGGGTCAAAAAAATATAGTTTCCCCAAATTCCGCCTAAAATTCCATGTTTTTTCATGTTTGACCACAAAATCCGCCGAAAATTCGTGAGAAAACCTACGTTTTAGGTTCAACACCCCCCAGGTCATCGTTGGTTCGCCTGTGGTTCTGCAGAGCTGTTCCTTGGTGATGTTTTCTTATGGTGATTTGACCAGCCATGGTGATTCTTAGCATCAAACATCGTGCTTTAACCCATTCACACACACACATTTATATATATATATATATGTGTGGGTTAGTAAATACCAATGGTATATGAATGGGATATGATTTAGTTATTAATGATTAATGTGGTTAAAACAAGGCCATAAAGCATCCATTTGATCATTTGGAAATGCTTTGTACCACCTATTTATGGTGATTTTTGGGATGGTTTATTATTGTTTTAACAACATTATATATATATATATAACATATATGTATGTCTGGGTAAATTATAACGACCTCACTGAGACCTCACTAGAATGATGATAGTAAGGGGTAAGTATCCCCAAATGTCCTTAATTCCGGTTAGTGAAATAGTATAACTTACTGTACCCAAATATATAATATTGAATAATGGGATTTAAAGCATGCTTAACCAAGTCAGAGAAATATGATATCATGGTGGTTTGATGATGTTTTTATTGCATGATTGGGTTTGAAATATAGAACCAACTATGTTTTTTGTTTTGGTGTGTGTGTGTGTGTCAGAAAGTGAGGTTGACCACCCCACTATTGCCTAATTTTACATGGGGAACATGATGTTTTTACATGGGGAACATGATGACAGTCCGATTCTTGGGTGCCCCATGCTCAACCTGATCCCAATTAAATGTCTGATGGGCTAAACAGCCAAGCATCATTGAGACACATTAGGCATGCAACTCAATGGCATATGCATAAGCAACATTCTGAGATGGGTCAAAAGCAAGTAAAAAAATATGAAGGAAATGATAATGTCCATTTCAGTTCAAGATTTTGTGAACTATATCCTTTGATTCCCTAATTGCTGTCAGATTTGGTGTTCACAGCTCTTTTGGATCACCGCAGCAAGTAGTTGCATCCAGTGATTGGAAAACATTTCGCCATATATTGCCGGGTTGGCCTTGTTTGGGCTGGTTGGTGATGTGAAACCATCGGTTTTTTGGATAATTGTTTGCTTGGTGAATAGATTCGATGCTTCTGTTTACCTGTAATTTGTTACAAGCATTTTTTGTGCGTATTTGGAACCCCGAAATCACCATGGATATTCACTTTCAAAGCAGGCCATTTATACCCCCGTTTGTGGTATAATTTTCGTCATATGTTGAGGTCCAGTTCAGATCAGGTTGGATTCACTCCGTGGACCTTACTTCCTGGTTCCTTCGCCTCTTCGCCCCTTGGTATGTCGAGGTGTTTCTTCTCGGAAAAATCCCTCAATAGGAACCATGCCATGACCGTTAGGCACATCGGGAGCTCTAAAAGCCATGAGTAAAGATATTCAAGCAACCATTTTGTGTGCAAATGGGGATGATTGGGGATGCAATGGGAGACAATAATATGAGATGGGTTTGTCATACTGGCAACTTTAATTGGGAAAGTCATGATAGACAACTCATATACACACCCATGCTCGGGATTCAGCATCACTTGTTGTGGTTAAGTCAAACAGACAAAACCTCATGATGGCAGAGAGTTTTTCCAGATTCCTGCCGCTGGTCACCCTTGAGAACGCCGCAAATCAATTGTGCCAATCGTTTTTGAACAGACCATGGTCACTGGAGGGGTAAAGTAGTAAACCGTTGACCTCACAATCATGCAGGGCATCAAAGTATCCAGGAAACACAGTGAGAGGAGTACCCTCTGGTAATTTAACGTAGCTATTGGAAATGGCCATTTATAGTTGATTTACCGTTTAAAAATTGTGATTTTCCATAGCTATCTTAGTTTACCAGAGGAGTAGATGCAACAAACATAGGCACCTGCTGAGGAGGACCGTGGACGTCCTGTTCTTGGGATCCTGACCTGGTGTGACCCCAAAATTGCCTAAAATCAACTGGTTCGTGCTTTCACACATGGCTTTTATTTTCCATTTCATATATGGGTTGTCATCCTTCCCATTGACGAAGTCATATTTTTCAAGATGGATAAAACATGTTAAAACCACCAACCAGCCAATGAAAAACTCCCAAAAACTCTGTCTTCCTTCATCATTTTGCTTGCTAAGATTGCCATAGGCCATGGTGGTATCCCCATCTCCAGTTCACCGAGGTGCTCTATGCAGTCGTTGGCATCATTGGGATGTTGGTCGCGCCTGTGTCTTGGACCTGCCACGATGATTTGTGTATGGCATATGGAAAGCTGAGGGTATTTTTGATGGTACAGGCTAGGCTAGGAATGTGTTTGTTGCGGTTAGTTTTTCCTCAGATATTGATACTACATGATATTACCCTCCGGAAATCAAACATGGCAATGGAGAATCCACCATATATAGATATGGTTTCCCCATAAAAACTGGTTTGTTTAAAACCAATTGCCATATTACTAAAGGCTACATGGTAAAGAATGGTTTTGACCTGGGGGACACATACACCAGCTGTGTTGGTAATATGACGAAAATGTTGGGGTACCCAACTGGTGCACTCTCAAGATGGCGATGCACAGGTGGTACAAATGCCGATCCAAACATGGGAAGAGCTCGGAAGCATGTAATTTTTCCATATAGCGATAAATACATGGTCTTATAAAAAATTGAGTGAATTTATGCGATACTAACTATCTAACATGTTTCTATATAGCTACAATTGCCTTACTATTACTTACTATGTTTGTGTTTGTTTTTTTTGGTGGTTCCTTACAATGTGGCTACATGTTTTTTTTTGACATGATATAGCGGCAATATAGCGGCACTGATCTTCCAAGGTGTGTTGGGTGAACTCGATATTTGCCTCCCAAAAAAATGGAGATGGCTTAGTAAACCTTCCCATGGATCCAGGCGGTTGATTAATTCATGTCTTGCCAGGCAGTGGTTCATTCAGTCATGTTTTTTTTCTCCGCCACAGGAGCAAGCCTTCTACGCGATGGGCTTGAAGGAATTCCGTTGGGCCTTTGAACGCCTGCCGCTTGGTACCGGAGGACCCCAATTCTGGAGATTGCAGACACACATGGATCCACTTGGAAACAACTCATTGTCTCAGAGATGAAAACGTTTTTGGCACAACAAGCTAAGGTTGCCCAGAAATCCACAGTTCTGTCTGGATCATCAGCACCCAGATTGTGGGTTGGAATTTCACATGTCGGCTAGGAAATTTGGTTTACATACATTTTTATCGATATTTGGTCAAGGAACATGTGCAGAAATGCGTTTGCCATTTTCAATTTTCTGGTTGGATTTTCGCAACAGCTGGCGCCTGTATCGCATCATCGCATCTAAATGTAATGTATTGTAATTTGTACTGTAATTTGTAAAGTGCATTGCCATGGAATGCAGTGCGTGAACCATTATATATATATAAATATATATATATATGTTTGGATTTTTACTATATATTACTATATATATAATATTATATATATTATATATATTATATATTATATATATATATATTTTATATATATTATATTACTATATTAACTATATATTACTTCTTTGGATTTTTTGGTTTTTGTGACTCAATCCCAAGCCCAAGCCATCAATCCCAAGGTATCCGGAAGCGAAGCACTGGAATGGGAACCCCAACGCAGCAGATACCGACCCGGACCCGAATGCCAAGTTGATGCTTGAAGGATGCCGCGGCTGACATGACTTGAAGGTGAAACCGCCTTTTTTTTGACATGGGTGTTTACATATAATATATCTATATATATATATATCTATTATATTAGTATACATGTATATTTTATATATACGAATATGTGATGTGTGTTTATTAGTTATTTAATTACTGAATTTACTTGGAAAAACCTGTACACATACATACATACATGCATGCATGCATGCATGCATGCATACATACATACATGCATGCATGCATGCATGCATGCATACATGCATACATGCATACATGCATACATGCATACATACATACATACATACATACATACATTATATATATATGTAGTATATATATATTGTAAGTTATTGCATAAGTGTTTTCTGGACCTTGGATTATTTCTATATCATCATTAAGGATGGTTCACGACGCGACCACGATATTTCATGGTTCCCACTTGTGTTTGCCTTGTGCTGGCGAAATGCTTGCTTGCCTGGTGGTTCCCTTTTTTTTGAAACGATGTTCAACCACAACTTGGGATGATGATCCCCAATGCCTCCGACATACATTTGCCGATTAATGAGGGAAAAAACACTTCTCAGATAGAATCAATCCCCTGCTGATTGGTGGTTTGGAACATGGCTGTTGTTTTTCCATTGGGAATGTCATCATCCCAACTGACGAACTCATATTTTTCAGAGGGTTTGAAACCACCAATCAACTGGGTCTACCGAAGCAGGACCCAGTGCTATCAACAACTTGGGTCGAAAGGAGGCGGGCCAAGCACCACTTCGAATCCTAAAACCTGGAGAGTTAGGAGGGTCGATGTTCCAAACTCCAAAGATCCAACGTGAATTTCCAAGAATTTCCGGGAGCGTTTCTGAAAAAATTGCCACCGCCTTTTATCAGCGGACAAAACGAGATTCTCGAGGCGATGTTTACATTTCCAATCAGCAGGTGCAAGCATGTAAGTAGCTTCAGAATTCCAGTCACCAACCAGATAAAATCACCATTAAATCACCATTAAACCACCATTTTCCCATCTTTGTAGATTCTTTGCTGTTCAACATTTCCAGTCGAAGTGACATCTGAAACATTTCTAAAGCCGGGCAATCGCCTCGAAAACCCCCACCCGCCAGTTGCGCGTGCGTTGGCATGGCAGCGATAACTTCATGGGATTGGACAAAGATGGTTGGGTGACTTGGAGCAGACCTTTTCAGAGAAACATGGAACCCCCAATAAGCTGGGTAACTGGGCCATTTTTTCGCTAGTGAGGAAATAGTGTTTTTTTTCATTTTTTGGGGATCCCATGTGACTCAAGAAAGTCTTGTGATTTTTTGACGTAGCCAAACTGAGTTCTTTGGAAGATCACCTACACCCTACGCAGCTATAGGCGGTTACATATGCAAGGTACCTAAGATGTCAGGTACCCTCCGGTAAACTGCCACATAACTATGGAAAGATCCACCAATTTTTATGGGAATAAATCCAACTATAAGTGGGCCATTTTCAATAGCAAACTGTTAGTTTACCAAAGGGTACTTGAAATGCCTCTGATTGGAGAGTGATGAAGTTATAGGCGTTGCTGTTTGCTGGTCCATTTCAGCGTATGTTGATGGAGTTTCCGCTGGCAAACTGCCCAACTTTGGAGCGACATATTCGATGGGTGGCCAGATGTTGTGCTAAAATAAAGTTAAACTTGGGAACTGTCACTAATGAAAACTATGTGTACAGCCAGAAATTACCGTCAAGTTTCTGAGATTTCTAGCTAATGCAACCACCCGAAGTGGTGAATTTGGATGAAATTACATGGCGACACCATCCAAAAGTTATAGTTTTGCATCATTCAACTCCACATTGAAAGGACCTCCCACATGCTGCAGAAAAGTTGAACTTTCAATGAGGGTTGAGAAACCATATCTGATACATTCCCGTAGCATCCACGATGTATGGTAGATTTAGGTACCCTTGCCCAAAAAATGCAGATGTAGTACAATATGCAGAGTCACAGGATGATTTGGGCCAGTGCATTGAATATGATCGTCTTGTTAGTGTAGGGGAGTTACGGACCCAGGGATAACAAGCATTTTTACAAGATTGGAAGTTGACGAGCACCTTCAGGTGGTTCAAGACTCCTCAGCAGCAGCCCTGCAGATTCTGATGCGGCCGCTGATGGATAACAAGGGAGAAAGAGTGCCAGACACATATACTTTGCAGGTGGGATTGGCACCTGGGAAACCACTACTGCCAGCCCATCGGGCCAGGGTTCTCATAGAGGTGTGATTAGTTGTGGCTTTTACTCGTACAAGAGGCAGCTTAAGTTGAAAAGCCGCTTGTTAGAATCTCAGCGTTTTATGATAAGTTTGGCAGACAGTTGGGTTCTTTTCTAGTGTATGCCAGCAGAGGATTCTGCACAGGGCTCAGTGGTGGATTTTCTTCATGGGTCTTGAAATAGGGGCTTCCAAAGCCCAAAAGAGAGGTGTACAAGTCCGTAAACTATGATCTAAGCCGTTGCCAAAAAAGTCATGTGTCACCCTAAGTCACTGGATTAACATATAATTTATCCATTTGAACTTATATATATATATACACATATAAATATATGTGAATGAGATGTGCAACCATATATATGAGTTTACATAACAATCTACTTCCACTGGAAATTCAGCTATCACCCGAGTTCCAGGTGCGCAGCCGTGATGGCAAGTGGGATGGCTGCTGGCTGTCTTGTACCCCGGTGAACCATCTTCGTTTCGGTGGCTGGCTCCGTGCCTACCAAGCGGAGAAGGCTGGGGAAATCATGGGTCGTGATGCTTTCGCAAATCTTTTCAATAACTGTAACATACTGTAACGGTAAATAAGTCCTTCAAATATCAAGCACACCCCAACATGGCTTTGTTGTCGAATATTAACGGGTCATGGGATCATTGCTTACATTCTCAATGGGGTATAAATGATTCAAATTGGGTACATACGGGTACATCATCTATCTTTCTGAAGGCTTGCAATGATTTTGCGCAACTGTGGCACTGTGTGCCACCTGTCGGCACTCGGCAGATGGCAGGATGCGTGTCCTTTCAAGTTAATCCAGGATTCTGCTTGCCATCTTGGCACCTGCTGCTTGGCTGGCTCCCAGGTAGCGTCCCATGCGGGTTACCTTTGAAGATTTCGGATGGCATGGGAACATGGGAGCCGTTAAGAATACCCCAGATGACTTGGTTATTTGGGGATTCTAGGGGGGTTATGCTATCGGGTAATTGTTCATTATTGCAAGTGCAACCCATAATCGAAGGAAGTTTGGAAGTCAAACTTCCGACAATATGGAGAGATGAAAAAGCAGTCAGCAGGGAGAAGAGTCAGAAGAGAAAAGATCAGAAGAAAGAAGATGCAGGTGCGCGAAAAGGTAGGATAGTCGCGAAACACTGTGTTTTTTCGTGGTTTTGTGGCTCCGGAGGGTTCAAAAGTAGGCTCGCTAAAGCGGCGGGTGCGGAGACATCTGGGGAGATGAGAGATGAAAAGTTGCACGCCGTTGTGGCGCGAAGCACATTTGGAAGTAAAACGTGTTAAAAACGGAGGGGTTCGGACCACTTTTGGAAGTTGAGATGTTGAAAAATGCACGCCGTTGTGGCGGGAGCGAAGCACATTTCGAAGTCTAAATGTACAAAACACACCAGCTTCGGACCACTTTTGGAAGTTGAGATGTCGAAAAAGTGCACGCCGTTGTGGCGCGAAGCACATGTCGAAGTCAAAATGCACAAAACACCACATGTTCGCGCCACTTTTGGAGGTTCAGATCTCGAGAAAGTGCACGCCGTTGTGGCGCGAAGCACATTCCGAAGTCAAAATGTACAAAACACACCAGCTTCGGAAGTTGAGATGTCGAAAAAGTGCACGCCGTTGTGGCGCGAAGCACATTTCGAAGTCTAAATGTACAAAACACCACATGTTCGCGCCACTTTTGGAGGTTCAGATGTCGAAAAAGTGCACGCCGTTGTGGCGCGAAGCACATTTCGAAGTCAAAATGTACAAAGCACCACATGTTCGCGCCACTTTTGGACGTTCAGATCTCGAAAAAGTGCACGCCGTTGTGGCGCGAAGCACATTTCGAAGTCAAAATGTACAAAACACTAGGGGTTCGGACCGGTTCAGATGTCGCTTCGCTTCGCTTCGCTTCGCGTCATTACACTACACTATACACTCCACTACACCACAGTACATTACACTACACTACACTCCACAACACTACAACTACAACTACAGAACTACACAACTACACTCCACTACACTCCACTACATTAAATTACAATACACTACGCCACATTACACTACACTCCACTACACTACACTACATTACACTACACTATACACTCCACACACTACAGTACATTGCACTACACTACACTCCACAACACTACAACTACAACTACAGAACTACACAACTACACTCCACTAATTACACTCCACTAGACACCGCTACACTAAATTACACTACACTACATTACACTACACTAGAAAGATCTTAGATAGATAGATACATAGAAAATAGATAGGTAGGCAGGTAGATAGTCAGAGAAAGAGAGAGAAAGAATGAGAGAGATCAAGCACCTTTCAGTCCATCAGTGGCTTCGCTCTGCCATCCCGGATTCACAACAACCAAGCTCTCCTATAGGTTTCCTATTTTTGAAACTTCCGCCGCCGCCTTGTGCAGTACTACTGGTAGGACTACCTACCACATGCTTCAACTTTATAACTACCAGCTTATACCTTATCCCACGACCGGCTGAGGCAAGATGCTCAGTGCGTATGCCACGCCGCCGCAACAAACCCCACTGCTTGGAAAGGACGGGAGGTTGCAACTGCAAAGTTCTGTCTCCCAGTTATGAGTTGGTTTACTTCCCGTCTAGATATGTATCAACCAACTTAGCTAGTCATGTTGCACCACCTTGCGTGAATGAATCAGCAGCAAGAAGGGCTTACTGATGTCCATTGAGACTTCCGCATTGGTGAAATGTTCTGACACCTGGTTTGTGATTTGAAGTGTAGTAACCCCTTTTGCAGGCCCCCAAAAAAATAGGAAAGTCATTCATCACTACCACTATTTTAGTAGGATTCCCCGTTTCTGTCTTTTGGGGTGTTGCGATATGTTTCATTCGTCCATCTTGAATGTTGTCACCTTCAAACAGCTCCTCAACAATTTGGATACCCAAAGATTCTCAACAAAGAGACTGTGCCACGCATGCCGGCAAAAGAGTGAAACAGATGGATCCACCCTAAGACTTTCCAGTTTTTTTTCGCTGAGTGTCACTATGGTTATGACATGACAAATTAGCACTTTTGTCACAACAATGGTTACCGAGAGGTCAGGAGGTGGCATGGTTTCCAATCAGAGAACAATGAGAAACATACACAGTGAATTCAATTTTTATTGCACTTTGAGACACCTCCAATTTTGGATGGTTTATAGCACCTATTTCTGGAAGAGAAAGAACGGGTGCTGCCTTAATCCCTTCCCCCTAGTATAAAACAACCCCTTAGAAACCATGGTTTAGTAGGGAATTTCGCACATAATTGGAACCATTTATGGGGTGTTTAATATTAGGGTGATGGGATTAATCATTGGTTTTACCATGTTACATGCAGGATCCTGGTCACATTCCTGCGGGTTTTTACTTGGTTCAGCAACGACACGCTGGCCGCGTCTATGTGGGACAGGCGGGTTTGGGAGGATGGATGGTGCTGAAAGGGTCAACCAAAACTGATAGAAACTGATAGGCATTTGGAAAGAACAATGTCATCCTTCAGTGGGTTGAAGAGGAAATCTTAGCCAGAAACTCATGAAACCCATGGGTTTTCTCCATCAAAGAGAAATATAGTTCCTTAGGACAGGAGTTTCCTGTGAATTTACCCACCACCCCAGCAAAACTCTAGATTCACCTGCTGTTTACTGTAAGAGATTTAAGAGGCTTCCGTTTTAGTAGCAGAATATACAGTATCACTAATTTTTGATGGTGGTACCTGATAATTCGTCAACCAAGATTTCAAGTTTGCTCAGGCGCCGGATGCGGAAGCCGATTTCTTTGAGTTTTTGGAGGTGCCAACTGCTGTTGCCTTAAAGTGAGGCCTGCCGATGTGGGACTTCAGTGGGGGTCAAGGCACGCAGATGAGCACAGAAAAACCATGGAAAAACCCACATCTCTCGGTCATGTAAGGTGACACGTGGAGTAAGTACTGCTAATATTTGCACAATGAACCATTTTGATCCATTTTGAAGAGTTTTTTTTTTTCTCCCTCCCCCAATGCACAGCTATGCGACCAAACAAGGGCTTTGATACTGGTTGATTCCCTGAACATGAATGCTTCGATGCTGGCCACGAGAAACATGTGGGGTCTCGCTTTGTTTGCAGGCAATATCCCAGATCATCCACTATATGTACGTGCAGTCACCCCTATCTACAAAAAAATATGCATATGTGTGTTGTGTGCATATCAATATATCAATATATATATACATATATATATATATTGTATAATATGATATGATATAATACAATTCAATAAAATATAATATAATAGAATAGAATATAATAAAATAATATATTATATCATATAGATATTTATATATATAATGTTTATTTATATGTGGGCAGACAGACAGACAGACAGACAGATAGACCATACGTACTATGCACATGGCACATGACAGGCCACTTCCGGATCTTTGGATTTCGGTTAATCTTACTGGTGCTTAGTAGGGAATGGATGGGTTGCTGGGGGTTGCTGGGATGATTATTGATAGTTAGCCAGTGGATCATTCCCGAAAATTCCCTGCGTAAAACGCACCAGTAAGTAATTACAGTTTATGTCTACCTTGGATTTACTTACTCACTCTGACTAAGCAGGTAAGCAGGTGAGCATTTGAAATGATTGAGCAGTTGATATCAATCTATAAGTAGTTTGTTTGTTTTGCTTATTAAAATGGCACCATCAAAAAAACAACAACAACCAGGGGGGGTTCTATCACAATACATGGCACCATACCGTTGTAATCTATCATTATGTGGTAAAATGGATGTATATAAATGGCATCATAAATGGCATCGTGGAATCCCTATCATGTTGAAACCCTTTATCGATGGATACTGCAATCGATTTATTCTTCGAGACCTTTTGCATACAACCCGTTTCCCGGAACAAAAGTTCCCCCTACTTCGGTCCCTGCATATATCCAATACCAAAGCAGTCTTTCCGGGAACTATTTATAATTATTTATAGCAACCTTCAAGAAGATAGAACAACAACACAACCCCGAACCCCATGGTTGATCATCATTTTGTCAATTCAAATGGCCATTTTAAATGGGCTGAATCCCCTATTTTAATCTATTTTATATACTAGATATACTTTAATATGTTTTAATCTATAAATAATATATAGATGATATAATCTATTTTAATCTATGTTAATCTATAACTATAATCCCCTAGGAATTATGCTTTGGATATAGATATGCTTCCCATCTCCCAATTCGAATCCCATGATGGGAATTTCACGACCCAGATTGATGTACCAATCTTGCCCTTACACACAGGCCTTATATAAGGCCATTGAAATGAACATTGAACATGTATGAAAATTAATATATTGGTACTTTCAATATCAACATTTTTTTTTCTGAAATGACCATTGACATAACATCCCTATTTGTTGATGGTTAAACCGTTAACCCTTTTTTTTTGCAACGCGCGCAGCCACTGGCCACCAGGCGGCAATATGCAGCATATGAATCTGATGGCCCTAAGACAGATCGGCCCCGGACATGGCAAGATTTTACAGACCGAAAGGGGGAGAATTCATGGGTCTATGGTGGTTTAAGTTGGTATAGATTTATAACAATCAACAGTTTGAATTTTTTTAAAAGGATTTCATGATATTTATCATTATTTATCACATAACCACCGAAGAACAATTTGGTTGAATATTGGGACTTCAAGGCATACATGAATACATATAGGGAAATCCAAGTTGCAATGAGCCTGATGTTGATCTCAGTGGAAGGCTAGCGGTTTGACTTCTTCTGGGCGGATAGGCATTAAATAACTATCACATAACTATCACTATCATTCACTATCAAAGGATGTCAGACGCAATGAAATAGTATAAAAGATGAATTGAGGCATATCACTCTGTGGCGAGTCCTGGTAGAGCGTGCCAACTGCCATAGTTTGCAGCCTCAAAGAAGTCTGTAAATGTTTCAATGATGCACATTGATTTGCAATATGTTCATTGATTTTCCATATCTATCAAAATCAGCGCAATTGATCCTGATTAAAGTTCTCCATTTTCATGCGGAGGAAAAGTCATCAAATGGGGGCCAGAGAGAGACCGTTGAACTGGGGTAGACACCCCCAGAAACTTTGTTTTCTTACCCATAGATTTTGAGACATTTTTTTTGGTATGGAACATGATTTAACCATATTGAACCACATTAACCTATCCAACTTAGGAGCTCCTTACTGTTGGAAATGTGCCCGAATCCTTGCCTGTTGAGTTCCATTTTTTTGTTGTTCAAGCCTTTGTGGCAACATTCCCATTTTCTGACTCTAATCAGTATCCCCCTTTTCAAAACATGAGTCATCGTGATATGTTGTGTTTATGTTCAATCCTCATTATTTGGAGTTGATTCCACATTGTTTTTTTTTTTTAGGATTGACGAAATTGCCAAGTGTCACGACGGTGCTGATGCGTTGTTTCTACTGTAAATGTCTATACATGGCGGACTGCAGAGTGCAATGTGCGGGGGGGGGGCAGGGCGGTACAACAATTCACGGCCCAGTTTCCAGAGATTGTGTCTTTACTGGAAGATACTGGAAGGAAACCGCAGCAAGAACGATTTATATTTGATTGGATCGAGCAGAGTTGCATGTTGTGGAGGTCTTTGCAAGGCAGCTTTTGTTTTGGTCCAAGTGACAGTATGGAGATTGTGGTTAACAGTTTTTGCAGACAGGAAGTCAAAAAATCGATGACTGCAATTGCATCAGCACAGCTTCATGGGATCAATTGTTTGTTTGTTTGGGTTATTTCCGTTCAACAAAATGGATGCGATGGTCACGAGTTTGTAGGTCTGTAGGTCACCAAACACCATCAAACAAGCCGCATCACTGGATGCCCATGGACCCAGTGGATCCTTTTGTGGACAATGGCACGCAGGGCTTGAAACTCAGGGGCCACGAAGGTTGGAAGGTGTTGGGGCCACGATTGATACATTCATGAAATTAAAGCCATCACAAATTCAAGGCCTAGGGGCCTCGAATTTGTGATGGTGAAATGCATGTACCTTTTAAGCATCCTTTTGCCGTGAACGCATGATTTTAGAGCCAACTACCCTCTGGTAAACTGTCACAAAACTATGGAAAGTCACCATTTTGAGTGGATAAATCAACTCTAAATGGCCATGTTCAATCAATAGCTATTTTGACATAACCAGAGGGTGATTTCTTCCTGGTAAACCGTGAGGGCATTGGCGGCCAATTTTGGTGTCTCCATTTGTTCATTTCCAAGAACTTCATTTTTTCGGAACGCTGAGGGTCTATGATTCTTGTTGTTTTTTCCCCACATGATTTGGCAAATATAAACCATAGATATGGATAGATATGTTTTTTTTTTTTGCGAAAATTTGGACTGTCAGTCCCTGTGATCAAAGCATTGGTTTCACGAAAATGATCCGTTACATGTTCTAAATTGCTGGTTGCTGGTTGGTGGTTTGGAACGTTTTATTTTCCCCAATAGTTGGGATGATGAAACCACCAATTAGTAGAACTAATATATAGGAATAATCATCCCAACTGACTTTCATATTTTTCAAGATGGTTGAAACCACCAACCAGTGATATCTCTTACACTCTTGGATGGTGTTTTGCCATGCACAGGGGATCGACAAACCGCCGGTTCTTACCATTCAAATGTTTGTCATGTGTCAAATATGCGAAGTACAAGTGATTTGGATAGGCCAGATGATCATGGTATGTTTAGCTGCTTCACCCTGCGAATCACTCACTACCCTTTGGTAATTTAACATAGCTATGGAAAATCACCATTTTTTTCATGGATAAATCCACTATCAATGGCCAT
This sequence comes from Cladocopium goreaui, assembly GCA_947184155.2. Classification (NCBI taxonomy): domain Eukaryota; class Dinophyceae; order Suessiales; family Symbiodiniaceae; genus Cladocopium; species Cladocopium goreaui. The sequence goes on from CAMXCT020000330.1 coordinate 122,220, forward strand.
TTTCAATATTGCTATGTAGCAAATTACCAGATGGTATATCAATCACTAAATTTCTATGAGGACCCCCCGTTGAGAAAAACTCACATTTCGACTTGCTGCTTCGCCCTGAGATGATGATTTTCAGTGTCCTGGTCACTGTCGGCGGTGAGTGCCCGCTGGGAACTGAGATGTTTTTCATATTCTCCGTGCCGGCTGCTGTATATATATATATACATATGTATATATAGATATATACATATATATATATATATATTTGGTGATAATTATATGGAATTATGATATTATCATCATTCCATGTATTATCTATATATATAATTATATATATAGGGAATGGGATTATGGAGGTTTCCGGAGTCATGAAAAAATCACAATGGGATTTCCACCTTAAATCATCCAAGTCATGGATGACCATGACTTCGTATTGATACCTATGGAGTTTTGGGGTATCTCCATTTTAGGAAATATGTATATGGTTGTTATGATGAAAAATATGATTCATATGATTGTACAATATATATATATATATAGCCACCCCGAAAAACCTGAAAAAAACAAAAACAATCAAAAGGCACACATTGATTGTTGTGATGTTCCATGGAGCATTTGGGATCGATTTCACCTATAATAAGGTGTGGAAACCAATGGTTTTGGAGCACCCAGAGAGTTCATATGTTGATCTCATACTGCTATGGTCAATGGATTGGTTAGTGTTGGGAAAATACCGGAAACCATCGGTTTTCCCATTAAATATGGGATATATATATATATATGGATATATGGGGTTGTCCTGTAAATGTTCGCTTAAACCAATCCATTGATATGGATGTCTTCTGAAAACTCTCCAGCGTTTCCTCATTTCCCAGGCTTGCAACTTGTGAAGATGGCTCAGTGACGCTGTTGCAAAGTCAGGCGCGCGAAGGATGGGGCGTCTACGCCCCAGGAATGAAGAGATCCAATGCGAAATCATGGCATTTTCGGGTATCTATTACCCATATGCTCCATGGATGGTATATTTACCTACAAATCTGGGTGATTAAGATATGACTGAAAAGAAATAACACTATAAAATCCTCCTCAAATAATAGCCAATTAAGTATCTATCACATACATATATATATATATATATGTATATATATATATATATTTGAACAGACATGTTAAACTTGTTTTGGGGTTCCTGGATCTGATATGTAAGCCACTGGCCAGCTTTGGCTCAAAAATTGGGTACCCATGGACTCACAAATTGATTATTTTTTGATTTTCTTAGTATTTGAATGCATTTGACCAGTTTTTTTTGTAGAATATTCCCATCCAATTTATTCTAATCTCATATTTTCCATAACTGAAGCTGAAGTTCCCTCATCTTGGCCGCCATTTTTTGTTGCAGGCCCGAGCGATATCACTGATTTTACGGCCTATGATTGTTGATACCAGTGCATTTTACAGCATTTTGAGCGGATAGATTTGTTCACGACCCGAATTTCCGACGTCACTGGTGTATGATGGTGAAAAAGATGAAAACTATCCCGTTCAGATGAGTGCGAATGTTTTCGGCTTATATTGGCCATGTTCCAATTGATGAACCTTGATTTGATCCGCACATGAATGTTTTACCCTCCCTAAAATTCCGAAATTCACATAGACTTTGGCATGAGTTGGGGTTGAAACATGAGTTTCCACTAAAAATTGGCTTCCTATTCAGGGTCAACCTGTTAAATAAGCAGGTGGTAGGTCTTTTCACCATGATTCTACTTGGAAGTGCAGTTCCCAGTTAATCCAGTTATAAGTCGATAAATATATATATATATCCCATAGGATCCATGTATGCCATATATGGTAACATTTACCATCAATATACCCCAAATGTTAGCATATATACCAGCACCATGGATCCTATGGGATATATAGAATACATCATGATTATAGGATATTATAGGGACTACATCCCAACATTTTGGGAGTTTATGAACATGGAAGTCAGGCAGCGGAGAAACTTGTCATCACCTCTCCACCACCAGAGATGGAGCTGAGGCTAATATTCGGCTATTTCCGGGTCGGACCCAGGATCTCATGGGGATATGGACCACTTTATGGATTTCTACAGGATGGGGCCCCCCCAGTTATAAGTGGGTTTATAAACCATAATAACCCATATTATAGTTATATCTACCATAAAGCCACTTATAAGGCAACTTAGCTATCTTGGGGGCCCCATCCTGTAGCTTGTGATACCTTTTGGAATTGTGACTAGTCAACTTGATATGTGTGTTTTTCCCGGATGAAACATGATGAAAACAAGCGTTTTCTAGTGATTTCCTCATGCAAAATGGGGATTAAACCATGAAACATGGGACTTTAGCCAATGAAGAATGGTTTTATAGAGATATAGCGCGGGCATTTTTATATCAGGATATGATGTAATGTGATACAGGGAACGAAGAAACTGAATATGATGTTGGGTGTGTCTGAAAATGATAAATACCTCCGAAATGTATCAAAATGTTATATCATGTTTGTAGGGGAAAATTATAATAATGTCGAATACTGATTAGTGTGGCCCCCCCTCAATTTTACGACACTCAATAAATCGACATTTTAAACGCCCGCCCCCCCACAACAATTTTTAGGATAGTCAACTTAAGTAAGGATTTCAATTGACATCAATCTACTTTCAATTGATTTTCCTTTTCAATCCAAAAAAACATGGCCCCAAAAGTTTTTTTTTCTGCACAATAGGGTACCATCGAAACAATTACATTATTGAGGATCTTGGTCACTCATGGGGTACCCCCTTGAAAAATTGTTTGGGTGCTGTTTTTAAAAAAAGTTTAAACATGCATCTATTTATTTGGCAAACCTTGCATTTTCAAGGCTTTCACATGGATATGGCTTTCTAAAGTAAATGGACCAGCTTTACCCAAAGAAAGGTGTATAGGTGGATAAAGCTCCTCCTGAAAAGAATGGATCTGAGAAAAAACTTCTCACAATAGAGGCCCACCCCCCCATTCACAAGATACTCAATTATTTTTGATTTTTTTCTCACAATAGAGTCCCAGAACACTAATCGGTATACTACATTAAACCAGCAGTCTTGCCGCCCAAGTCTAAGAATTGAATCAAAAAGGTCAAGGAATGGTATTTTTTTCGGTTAGTGGATGTTAGTTGGATCTTATCATTGTGGAAAGTGGCATGAAACTTGCACGAAAACCAAATCAGGGCGTGATGCTTCATTTCTTTCGGTATAAGTGGTGATATATCTTACACTCTTGGATGGTGCTTTGCCATGCACAGGGGATCGACAAACCGCCGGTTCTTACCATTCAAATGTTTGTCATGTGTCAAATCTGCGAAGTATTTACAAGATTTACAAGTGATTTGGATAGGCCAGATCATGATCATGGTATGTTTAGCTGCGAAAAACCCTGCGAATCACTCACTAAGTAAATGAAGACATATTATTATTATTACTATTATCAAAGGAAGTTTAGGGGGAGAAACTTCCGTGTTACGGACTTTTAGAATGTCAGGGAAAGAGTTAGTCAAAGAAAGAGTTAGTCAAAGAAACAGTTAGTCAGGGAAAGAGTTAGTTAAAGAAAGAGTTAGTCAAAGAAAGAGTTAGTCAAAGAAACAGTGAGTCAGGGAAAGAGTTAGTCAAAGAAAGAGTTAGTGAGGGAAAGAGTTAGCGAAAGAAACAGTTAGTCAAAGAAAGAGTTAGTGAGGGAAAGAGTTAGCAAAGAAACAGTTAGTCAAAGAAAGAGTTAGTCAAAGAAACAGTTAGTCAGGGAAAGAGTTAGTTAAAGAAAGAGTTAGTCAAAGAAAGAGTTAGTCAAAGAAACAGTTAGTCAGGGAAAGAGTTAGTCAAAGAAAGAGTTAGTGAGGGAAAGAGTTCGCAAAGAAACAGTTAGTCAAAGAAAGAGTTAGTGAGGGAAAGAGTTAGCAAAGAAACAGTTAGTCAAAGAAAGAGTTAGTCAAAGAAACAGTTAGTCAGGGGAAGAGTTAGTTAAAGAAAGAGTTAGTCAAAGAAAGAGTTAGTCAAAGAAACAGTGAGTCAGGGAAAGAGTTAGTCAAAGAAAGAGTTAGTGAGGGAAAGAGTTAGTGAAAGAAAGAGTCAGTGAGGGAAAGAGTTAGTCAAAGAAACAGTTAGTCAGGGAAAGAGTTAGTCAAAGAAAGAGTTAGTGAGGGAAAGAGTTAGTCAAAGAAAGAGTTAGTCAGGGAAAGAGTTAGTCAAAGAAAGAGTTAGTGAGGGAAAGTCAGGGAAAGAGTTAGTCAAAGAAAGAGTTAGTCAGGGAAAGAGTTAGTCAAAGAAAGAGTTAGTGAGGGAAAGAGTTAGTCAAAGAAAGAGTTAGTCAAAGAAACAGTTAGTCAGGGAAAGAGTTAGTCAAAGAAAGAGTTAGTCAGGGAAAGAGTTAGTCAAAGAAAGAGTTAGTGAGGGAAAGAGTTAGTGAAAGAAAGAGTTAGTCAAACAAAGAGTTAGTCAAAGAAACAGTTAGTCAGGGAAAGAGTTAGTCAAAGAAAGAGTTAAAACTCTAGGATCGTTCCCTCACTGTAAATGGCATTGCAAGTGGTGCTGGTGGAGGAGTTGCCGATGGAGTTTTGGAGGAAGTCTCGCACGAAATGCGTTTTTGAGAGATAGCAGATGCACGAAAGCCTATGTTTTTCCATACAAAGTCCGTCCCCGAACGTCGATGATCTACCTCTGCGGTGCGACGGGTGCGATACGGTCTCGTGTGTGGTCGGATCATTCTCGGATATTCTCGGATCATTCTCGGATCGGTTCCGCATTGTAAATGGGGTTTCAACTGTTTTTCGTGCATGTGTGGTCGACAGAATTCCATTGTGAATTGCAACTGTAGGATCGTTCCCGCATTGTAAATGCGGTTGCAAGTGGTGCTGGTGGATGAGTTGCTGATGGAATTGCATTGTGATTTGCAACTCTAGGATCGTTCCCTTACTGTAAATGGCATTGCAAGTGGTGCTGGTGGAGGAGTTGCCGATGGAGTTTTGAAGGAAGTCTCGCACGAAATGCGTTTTTGAGAGATAGCAGATGCACGAACCCCTATGTTTTTCCATACAAAGTGCGTCCCCGAACCTCGATGATCTACCTCTGCGGTGCGACGGGTGCGAGACGGTCTCGTGTGTGGTCGGATCATCCTCGGATCATCCTCGGATCATGGTCGGATCATGGTCGGATCGGTCTCGGATCGGTTCCGCATTGTAAATGGGGTTTCAATTGTGTTTCGTCTATGTGCGGTCGACAGAATTCCATTGTGAATTGCAACTGTAGGATCGTTCCCGCAATGTAAATGGGATTGCAAGTGGCGCTGGTGGATGAGTTGCCAATGGAATTCCATTGTGATTTGCAACTGTAGTATCCTTCCAAACAGTTAGTCAGGGAAACAGTTAGTCAAAAAAAGAGTTAGTCAAAGAAACAGTTAGTCAGGGAAAGAGTTTGTCAAAGACAGAGTTAGTCAGGATATATGAGGTAGTCAAAGAAAGAGTTAGCAAAGAAAGAGTTCGTCAGGGAAAGGGTTAGTTAAAGCAAGAGTTAGTTAGGGCATTGATTGTTCCCGCAATGCAAATGGGATTGCAAGTGGTGCTGCCGGATGAGTTGCTGATGGAGTTTTGAAGGAAGTCTCGCACGAAATGCGTTTTTGAGAGATAGCAGATGCACGAAACCCTATGTTTTTCCATACAAAGTCTGTCCCCGAACCTCGATGATCTACCTCTGCGGTGCGACGGGTGCGAGACGGTCTCGTGTGTGGTCGGATCATGCTCGGATCATGGTCGGATCATGCTCGGATCATTCTCGGATCGGTTCCGCATTGTAAATGGGGTTTCAACTGTGTTTCGTCTATGTGCGGTCGACAGAATTCCATTGTGAATTGCAACTGTAGGATCGTTCCCGCAATGTAAATGGGATTGCAAGTGGCGCTGAGGGATGAGTTGCCAATGGAATTCCATTGTGATTTGCAACTGTAGTATCCTTCCCGCAATGTAAATGGGATTGCAAGGTTGCTTCCTGCTTTGGCTGCATACGTAATACTATTGTCTTTTGCAGCTGGACTTCGTAAATCGTATTGGAGTGGCTGCATGAAGGCTGCGACAGTGATTTGTCAGCAGATTTTCTTCATTTAGGCGCTAGTGATTTTCCTTCTAAAAATCTTTTTAAAAAGTGCTTCAAAATCGTTTTTTTTCGCTCTGGCGTCGAGATCCGGTTTTGGAGCTACAATTTCCGCGCTCCAATGCGCGTAGTTCTATTGTCTTTTGCAACTCGTGGTCTCTGCAGATTGCATTGTAATGGCTGCGTCAAGGTTGCTTCGTGCTGTGGTTGCATTCGTAGTCTCGCACGAAATGCGTTTTTGAGAGATAGCAGATGCACGAAACCCTATGTTTTTCCATACAAAGTCTGTCCCCGAACCTCGATGATCTACCTCTGCGGTGCGACGGGTGCGAGACGGTCTCGTGTGTGGTCGGATCATGGTCGGATCGGTCTCGGATCGGTTCCGCATTGTAAATGGGGTTTCAACTGTGTTTCGTCTATGTGCGGTCGACAGAATTCCATTGTGAATTGCAACTGTAGGATCGTTCCCGCAATGTAAATGGGATTGCAAGTGGCGCTGGTGGATGAGTTGCCAATGGAATTCCATTGTGATTTGCAACTGTAGTATCCTTCCCGCAATGTAAATGGGATTGCAAGGTTGCTTCCTGCTTTGGCTGCATACGTAATACTATTGTCTTTTGCAGCTGGACTTCGTAAATCGTATTGGAGTGGCTGCATGAAGGCTGCGACAGTGATTTGTCAGCAGATTTTCTTCATTTAGGCGCTAGTGATTTTCCTTCTAAAAATCTTTTTAAAAAGTGCTTCAAAATCGTTTTTTTTTTTCGCTCTGGCGTCGAGATCCGGTTTTGGAGCTACAATTTCCGACGCCGTTGCGCGTAGTTCTATTGTCTTTTGCAACTCAGTCTCTGCAGATTGCATTGTAATGGCTGCGTCAAGGTTGCTTCGTGCTGTGGTTGCATTCGTAATACTATTGTCTTTTGCAGCTGGATCTCGTAAATCGTATTGGAGTGGCTGCATGAAGGCTGCGACAGTGATTTGTCAGGAGATTTTCTCCATTTTGGCGCTAGTGATTTTCCTTCTAAAAATCCTTTCAAAAAGTGTATCAAAATCGTCTTTTTTTCGCTCTGGCGTCGAGGTCCGGTTTTGGAGCTACAATTTCCGACGCCGTTGCGCGTAGTTCTATTGTGCTTTGCAACTCAGTCTCCGCAGATCGCATTGTAATGGCTGCGTCAAGGTTGCTTCGTGCTGTGGCTGCATGCGCAATACTATTGTCTTTTGCAGCTGGACTTCGTAAATCGCATTGGAGTGGGTGCATCAAGGGTGCGACAGTGATTAGTAGTGCTGTGAATTATAATGAAAGCTTAATAGATGACATATGAGAAGGGACTAGATGAGAAGAGATGAGCTGGGATAAGGTGAGAAGAGCTCAGATGAGATGAAATGTGGAGTGTGAAGAGTGCAGTGTGAAGTGTGGAGCGTGAAGAGTGCAGTGTGAAGTTTGGAGTGTGAAGGAAGCAGTGAGAAGTGAGAAGTGTGAAATGTGAAGTGTGAAGTGTGGAGTGTGAAGTTTGGAGTGCAAAGAGTGCAGTGTGAAGTGTGGAGTGTGAAGTGTGAAGTGTGAAGGTTGGAGTGTGAAGAAAGCAGTGAGAAGTGAGAAGTGTGGAGTGTGAAGTGCAAAGTGAGAAGTGTGAAGTGTGAAGTTTGGAGTGTGAAGGAAGCAGTGAGAAGTGAGAAGTGTGAAGTGTGGACTGTGAAGTGTGAAATGTGGAGTGTGAAGTGCGACGTGAGAAGTGTGAAGTGTGGAGTTTGGAGTCGGAAGGAAGCAGTGAGAAGTGAGAAGTGTGAAGTGTGGACTGTGAAGTGTGAAGTGCGAAGTGTGAAGTGCGAAGTGAGAAGTGTGAAGTGTGGAGTTTGGAGTGGGAAGGAAGCAGTGAGAAGTGTGAAGTGTGGATTGTGAAGTGTGAAGTGTGAAGTGTGAGGTCTGGAGCGTGAAGGCAGCAGTGAGAAGTGAGAAGTGTGAAGTGTGGAGTGTGAAGTGTGAAATGCGAAGTGAGAAGTGTGGACTGTGAAGTGTGAAGTGTGAAGTATGGACTGTGAAGTACGAAGTGTGAAGTGTGGACTGTGAAGTGTGAAGTGTGAAGTGTGGACTGTGAAGTGTGAAGTGTGCAGTGTGAAGTGTGAAGTGTGAAGTGTGAAGTTGGAGTGTGAAGGAAGCAGTGAGAAGTGAGAAGTGTGGAGTGTGAAGTGTGGAGTGAAGTTTGGAGTGCGAAGAGTGCAGTGTGCAGTGTGAGGTGTGGAGTGTCGAGGGAAGGACACGGTCGGGACAGGGTGTCTTTGAACTATAGGTCATTTATGTTTGGGAAACTTCCGCCGCCGGCTTGCCCGGGTCTATGTTATATTATTAACCATCATTAACCATGATTAACCATAGATATTTAACCCTTGGGAAGCCCTGGGTTTTCCATATATATATATATATATATATATATATATAGAAATATAGAAATATGATGGACCGTAGCTGGATGGTGGTCAGTAAACACCCAAAAAGATAAGATCCGATTGAGGCTTACTCTATATACAGATGAACAATCCACTACCCATTGATGGATCATTTCCTGGGAATCTGGAGGTTTTCCATGAATCTATATTGACTTACTCATGCTTTATTATCCACATTCTCCTTGTAGATTAAACAAATTAAACAGCAAAACAATGACAATAGCAGGATGTTAATCCAAGTGGATGTGAGGCAAATTCGTTTCATGCTATATGATATATGATGTTTGGAATATATTCCATATATTATGATATATGATATATGATTTCCATCGTTTCATGTTGATGTTTGCTATATTCAGTATGATTCATGATATATTCCATGAAAACATTCCCCCTGTATCGACCCATTGCATCCCTATATTAATATTCCCTACGTATAAAACACTGCCAGAAATCCCCATCATTTCCCCATTATAAATCCCACTAGATCCCCATATTTATTGGTGAAATCTACAAGAAATCCCTACTAATCCCATGATATGTTCCAGTACATTTCCATCAAACATTTATATATCCCAATATGTCCATTCTATAGTCCCATTTACCCTCTGGTAAATCAACAGTTCGACCTTGAAAATCACCAATTTATAGTGGAAACTAGTCTTCCAACCCCGACAACTTACAGGGTCTATGTTACCCTCTGGTAAACTAACATAACTATGGAAAATCACCATATTTAATGGGAAAAACCACTATAAATGGCCATTTTCAATAGCTATGTTAATTTACCAGAGGGTAATTTACTGGAGGGTATCAGCCATAAAAATATCCCATAGACATCCCAGATCCACGTAGCCAGGGCGAGGCGCCTGGTCTATGAGGCGGCACAGGTGGAGGGTGCTGCCTTCTCGTTGGACAGGCGGCCACGGCCGTGGGGAGAAGTCACTAACTATGGGATTTAGTGTGGATATTACCCTCCGGTAAATTAACATAGACCCTGGCAGTCATCGGGGTTGGAAGACTGGTTTCCACTAAGAAATGCTTATTTTCAGGGTCGAACTGTTAATTTACCAGAGGGTAATAGTTCATGGATCATGGATACCAATGTTCATGGTATTAACTATGTTCATAGTTTGTTAATATTATATAACTAATACTAATAGATTGTGGATACTTAATCCATTAGCTTCATGGATATTGATAGAACTATATTAACATTGTGGATAGTTTTCATAGATTGTGGATATCCAACTATAGTCCAAAGATGGGTAGTTAATAAATACTTATTAATTAACGGCTATTAATATTATTAATGTTCATGGGTATTAATGGGTAGTTCATGAATATTCATGGATTATGAATATTAGTGAATGGATATTAATGTTCATGGATATTACATATTATACTTACAACATGTTATAAACATTACATTGTGATTATGGATAGTTTGCATAGATTATCGATATTAACGGGTTGAATATTCTGGTGAATATTTGTTCGAAATATTAACTATATAGTTTGTTGATATTAACTAATACTAATAGATTGTGGATACTTAATCCATTAGCTTCATGGATATTGATAGAACTATATTAACATTGTGGATAGTTTTCATAGATTATGGATATCCAACTATAGTCCAAAAATGGGTAGTTAATGAATACTTATTAATTAATTGATATTCATATAATTAATGTCAATGGATACTAATGTTCATGGACATTAATGGGTAGTTCATGAATATTCATTGATTACAGTATGAATATTAGTGAATGAATATTTATATTCATGGATATTAATCTTCAGGCTTATAAAAGAATATTAACCTATATATATTATGGAAAGTTGTCATTGTCAACTCCCCAATTTTATTGGTTACCCTCTGGTAAACTGCCACATAACTATGGAAAATCACCATTTTTCATGGGTAAATCCACTATAACTGGGCCATTTTCAATAGCCATGTAGCAAATTACCAGAGGGTAACCCCGAAGAATGGAGATGACCCCCACGTTTTTTCCAAGGGTCAGCTGTTTTTTTTGTCAACTTCCCAGGTTCATCAGCTGGATCACTGGCCACGGTCACGCCGTCGAGGGACCGTCTCATTCCAGCACCCTTCGGCTGGTGGAACGTTTGCCGCACGGTGGAACGAAGTGGATCCGATGTCCCGCCATGAGGATTTCATAGTCCAATGGATTGTGGGGAAAAAAAAAAGGATATCAAGGGGGATATTCTCATGGGATATATTCTGACCAAGTTCATGATATATATATATAGATAGGTAGATAGATAGATAGATAGATATATAGATAGATAGTATGATACAACTAGTTCAACTAACCAACTTCAATATGATTTTGGGTGTGTCTGAAAATGGAAGATTTACCAACCAGTTATGGTCATTCCAGAGACACGGGGGAGTTGTTTTTCCACTCGATCCATTTGGTATCGACTTGCTGAAAAATATCCCACTGAATCTCATGTTTTTTTGCTCACTAGCATACATGTACCCTCTGGTAAACTAACATAGCTATGGAAAATCAACTATTTTTAATGGGTAAATCCACTATAAATGGCAATGTTCAATAGCTATGTTAAATTACCAGATGGTAATATTGGCCAATGCTATTGATATCTATTGAACTTAAATTGATTGTTGATGTTCACCAGCTTACGTATACTAGTACTTACTAGCATTAATATCACGCATCGATTCTTGATTTTTCTTCACCATGCTGTTGCCAATTGCGGCCATTGTTCACCAGCACTCCACTGCCGTTGCGGATCATGATTGGATCAGCGGGATTCAACTTGGACCTTGTTTTTTTTTGCATGGTGACCTACCCTTCAGCAACCTGGACCAATGGAAAATCACCCATTTCTAGATTAATTGATTTACTTCTGGGCCGATGGTGAACTTACTAGGGTTTCCAGTTTGCCAGAGTAGCCTCGGGGTTTGTCAAAAATGCGGGATACCACCCAAAATGTAGCAATTTTCATGATCAATCAGTCCAAGACTTGGTTGAAGGCAACATCTGCAGGACACTTCTATATTTGGAGAGCTCAAATCCATAGTTTTTTGTATTTGTTCGCTTAAACTAAGCCATTGAGCTTGTTTTTCCCCAACATGTTCAGTCACAGCCATGCAGCTTGGTACCATGCTGGCGCTCCTGCTCCGGTGCCCAGGCATGCCATCTCCAAAACGGCCATGGACCATGGCTATACCATGGGCGAAGTGGGCATGCCGCTGGGCGAAAAAGGGGAGAACTTCACTGCTGGAGTTTTTTTGGTACAACCGGTTATACACCTACCAGGGGATACAAAATGATACAAACTATAAACATCTATAAAATATATACACAGAAACTGTTGATGTCCCTATGACAATCATTTTTTTGTCACAGATCATTTGGTTTATCATGATTTTATTCCAGTCGTTGTGTTCATTGCCAATGTTCTCGTGATTTCTCCAATTTTTGGACGGACGCATCTTCTGGGAACATGTCACACCTATCACGCGGAATTTCACCACCCAGACCCCATGTGTTTTCTAACATGTTCTATGTGGTAAACCCAATAATATCATATTCCCAAAATCATGATTTTTTACGGATGGGACTTCATCTCCGAATGGTAGTGGTTTATGGCAACGGTGTTTACCCCACATCAAACTGAGGATTTGCGTGTGTTTGCTCTGCATTGGCGTGGTCTCCTGTGTTTTATGGCCGCGCCGAAGTGCTTGAGTCGCGTGTGTCAAAGACGCGTGACATGCTGCGGTGCTTTCCCAAGTTTGTTGTTGAAAATAGCCAAGCTGCCAAGGAGTCTTATACATTTCTTTTGTAAAGGACCTATATATAGAAATATACTAGGATATACCGACTAGAGTACCAAGATAGTACAGTAAATCAATAGACCTTTTGATGTTGACTGCAAAGCCTTTAAAGCCAAACTTTGGGATTCTTTGGCTATTCCACCGCAGCCTTTTGAGCCAAGTCTTTTGAGCCAAGGACGGTAGACCAACTGGTTTTGGGGTGATCAGCGGTTTTTTGTCAATGAGCAATAGAATCCAATAGCAATAAAGGAGTCATACCGTCATACCTCGAAATTTGAAGCGATATTTCATCCAATATCCTGAACGGCATTATGAGGTACCCTTTCATAATGTTTCACTTTGCGAAACTGGCCCTTTTGTCTAATTTGTTGTTACCTCTTGTGATAACACAAATGTTCCATGGTATTTTCCATGGCTATGGTGTCAATTCGCATGTCAAACCCATGGCACTAAAAGTGTCCAATCGAAGCAATCGACGGTTTCCAACATTTTCATCCCTGGACGGTGCGGCTGATGGTTACGGAGGCGTGATGGGGGCGACCTCATGGTATTTCATGGTTAGTGAGGGCATGTGAGGGCAAGCAAACCAAAAGCGGTTCATTTCCAGATCGGGAGTTGCTATAATATATATATTGTATATAATGTACACATATATATATATATATATCTTATGTATATTTACATGTATATGCATATGTATATGTATATACTGCAGTATATATATATACACATCATTTGCCCAGATGTTGATGACTGACGTGTGACAAGTGTAGAAAGTATAGTAAGTGTCTGAAAATAACTTTGATAGATCCCATGATACCGCGCACACAGAAGATGGTGCCACCCCAGTTATGTTTGTTGATTTACTATACAAACGCCATTAACTAGTTCGATATACGTGTGATATTCTATATAATTGTTTCCTAAAGTAGGGGTACCCCTAAATCATCCACTTATAGATTGGAATTTCATTTTTTTCACCATCCAGCTAAAATGGGTACCCCCATTTTAGAAAACCTCCAATTCCGTTTATAATCATCATATTCCCCATGTTAATAATCCCGCTGAAAATAATCATTATTATATCATCATATTCCCCATATATCATCATAATCATCATTACCCATAGGATCCATGTATGGTATATTTACCTACATTTGGGTGATTTTTAGGGCAAATGTTGGTAAATATTCCATACATGGAGCATGTGGGTTATGATTATACCATCAACAAGTTCGTTCACCGTTTGGGGTCCCCTATTGCCAGGTGCTCACGAGCCCCTTCCCCCGGGGAGGCGGCTGGAAGGGGCCGCCCGTGGCGGCAGAGGCATGGCCCCTTCCAGGCGTGGCGACCGCAGGGGTTGTGGGCGAGAATTGGGTAGTGCCATAACAGTAGAGACATATACAAATTATACAAACATATATACTATTATATCCTATTCTGTTCTATTATACTATGTCATGTTATTTTATGTTAGTGTTCACATTATTTTTTCTTATATTATGTTATATTTTGTTATGTTATGCTTTATTATATTAAAGTTCAATCAAAAGATAACATATTTTATCATATTAGATTTATTGTATATCATTTTATATTTATATTTATATTATTTAATATATACTATATACATTATATTATTATTACATTATATTATAAAGTTTATTATGTTAAACTATAATATATATCTATTTCAATGGTGTAGTGTATTGAGAGTAGTACCACGAACTTTGGAACACTTTGAAACCCACAAAATGTTTGGTGAACATCAGTTTTCCAAGATCCTGCAACATTAATTTCTCCATGCGCCTTTTGGTACCCTCTGGTAAACTAACATAACTATGGAAAATCACCATATTTCATGGTTAAATCAACTGTAAAGGTGCCATGTGCAATAGCTATGTTAAATTACTAACGGGTAATCAACCATGGCAATGGAACATGTCCCATTCAGTTCCTGTAGGACTTTCCGATGAAATGGCACAAAATTTGTTCAAGGATTTCCCAGCCATGATTGATGATATTAATGATTATAGAAATCCGGATGGTATTCCACTAAACACTAGTAATTACCATTACTTAGCATTATTCACATTTTGTTGACCATATAGAACCCATTATCCACCATCAACCACATTTATATCACCATTCCCATATGCTCCATGTATGGAATAGCTACCTACATTCTGGTCAAGTGTTGGGTAAACAGTGGTTAAATGTGAAGCGTTCTTTCAACCAAGATCAGATATCGCTTATCACTTAAGAATTGGTTATCACCATATATGTTTCTTACCAATTATATATACGAATCATATTACCAGTGGAAATCATATATACCAGTATATGTACGTATGTGTAATAATATACCAGTAATTTTCAGTGACACATCAACCATATTACCAATCATATACCAGTAGATTGTTAACTCAATGGATTTGTTTAAGGGATTTGTTTGCAGAAGAAACCTCTATAGTTGATGCATGGTTTCCGGTTAAGATTTTCCCTTAAACCAATCCATTGATGAACCGTTCTTCACGATGTTTTCACCATTCGCCATGGCCATTTTCGTGTTGGACTGCCAGGCTTTGTAGGCTCCGGTGTGGCGGGTACTTCGTCAAACGCTGCCAGCCGGAGCCAAGGGATAGGTGCGGAAGGTGGATGTGGGGAGAAAGATAAAAAACATGTGGCAAACATAGGGACATAAATGGGGATATCATGAGGTATACAATGGGTATATATATACTATATATATATATATACTATATATATATTACATATATATATATATACATAAATTGGTGTGTATATATATGTATATAGAGGATATATAAATAAGATGTAACCATATTTTGATGGAATCGATGGTCAATAATTTGATAGTAGATTAGCCTCCAGTAAACTGCCATATAGCTATGGGAAAAGATCCATTTATAGATAATTACCCATTAAACATGGTGATTTCGTACCTACATATTTCACCAACCACTCTAGATGAGTGACTCCCCCAATGATGTTTCCAGATTAAGGTCTTATGAAGGGCGAGGAACCACTACAGGCCATTAAAAAAAAACAGATATCACTACAAGGGTGACCTTGTGGGCGGCTTCGTTGAAATCTGATATTTTTTCGACTATCCCAGGTATACCTGGAAATTCCCCTATGTTGGGACAACAGAACCGAACCAAAGTGACACATGGAATTTCCCATGGAATTTCCCAAGGTATATATATTGGGGTGATGATTCTCCATGGAATAGATGTGATTTTAAAAGGATGCACATGGATAGAATTGGGACAATACAGGATGATATGATTGTGGTATTCTTGGATTTGCCGAAGATATGATTGGTTCATCCAGAAAATTGTGAATCTACTGTTTTTTTGATATGTGTTATTGTTTCCTCGAGCAAATCCGAGAGCAAACGGGATGATAATCACCACTGACCATGTTCAGTCGTTATTTTCTCTTCCTTGGCATTTCCTGATGGGAGTAGATGGAGGCTTCATCAAAAAAATGACCATTTTAGTATTGAAAACTATGGTTTTGGGGATGAAACCTCCAAATCAATGTCTGGAAGCATGGCATTTTTGGAGACTCCCAGCATGCCTTCCCGCTGCAAGAGAAGATGGGTTCCATGGTTCCGTGGGAAGACGTCCTTTGCTGTGTCCATCGACCAGCTGCAACGCTTGTCAGCTGCCAAAACATGCAGCCAAACTTGACCCAATTCGACAGAAGCATTCACAGGTGCCTGGTCTTTTACCAGTGGCAGAGCTGGTGCTGAATGACCGGCAGCTATTTTTTTCACCGGCTCGCCTACAGACCTGCCTCAAGGCTTGCCTCGAGGCCACAGTTTGGGGTTGAACATGGATCAAGTAAAGAAGGAACATGGGTGTGTCTGAGAATGGGTATACCCCTAGTTATGGCAATTTTAGTAGGGAAGATGACAATCCATTGTTTACCAATTTATTGAACAAACCCACTCTGATTGAATTACATCGATTACTATATTTTGTTGGTTTGTCAGGGTTTTTCATACACGCGCAGGGTAAGCACCACAGATGCCAACAAAAACTTAAACTGTCCAGCAATCAACAAGCCAGCAGGAGAATAACAAGAAGTCAATGAAGTAGTGTAACAATTTCCTGGAAAATTATGTGATATTTTTCAGCTATAAGCTCATCTCCACTACGTCACTCGAAGTATATATATATATAAAGGCGTAAGGGTAGCTATTTGTCGAACTTCTCAGGTGACTTGCTATCATTCTGTCAGATCCTATCTCCAATAGCATTGACTTTTTGGGCAACGCTGCATGGGACATCGCAAGAAACATGGCAGTCATGTGGTTCCTTCCTTCCCAGGGATGGTTTAGTACAAGCAATGACGTGTAGCCAAATTATGACTTGACCGCAGTTGGATATGTCTGAGAATTGTTGGAAAATATACCTCAATGTCAAATGTTTCTGTTTTCTATGTGTGTACCTTTGAACATAGGAACTATATAGAACCATGATTTATAGACAACTGTCATTGTTTAGTAACATTTAGTAACCATAATAGATCATGAATTATAAGCATTATAAGCATTATAAGCGATAAGCCATTCCTTGCGTGGAACTAACCCAGGTAACCACCGTGTTCATCTGGCGAGGCGATGGCACGCAGTACTACCCGCTGTCTCCCCGCGGACGCCGAGCCCAAAGCCTGCCGGGTTTCCATGGCCGAAGACATGGCTGGTGGATTTCTGAGTAAATTCCTATATTTTGATGGATGATAACCATCATCAACCATATTTAACCATCATTAACCATAATTAACCATCATTAACCATATTTAAGCATCATTAACCATATTCAACCATAATTAACCATATTTAACCATAATTAACCATATTTAACCATCATTAACCATAATTAACCATCATTAACCATATTTAACCATCATTAACCATATTTAACCATCATTAACCATAATTAACCATCATTAACCATATTTAACCATCATTAACAATATTTAACCATCATTAACCATAATTAACCATCATTAACCATATTTAACCATAATTAACCATATTTAACCATAATTAACCATATTTAACCATAATTAACCATATTTAACCATCATTAACCATAATTAACCATCATTAACCATATTTAACCATCATTAACCATATTTAACCATCATTAACCATAATTAACCATCATTAACCATATTTAACCATCATTAACCATATTTAACCATCATTAACCATAATTAACCATCATTAACCATATTTAACCATCATTAACCATATTTAACCATCATTAACCATAATTAACCATCATTAACCATATTTAACCATCATTAACCATATTTAACCATAATTAACCATATTTAACCACAATTAACCATATTTAACCATAATTAACCATAATTGACCATCATTAAGCATATTTAACCATCATTATGGATAATTATGGATAATTATGATTAATGATGGTTTTGATGGTTAATCCTATATGGTTCATGATGGTTAAGAAATCCTATAACTAGGAGTACTTGATTCTCAACTAGGATGTAATGTAGTGGATGATAACTAGGGGTACCCTCTGGTAAACTAACATAACTATGGAAAATCACCATTTTTAATGGGAAAACTCACTATAAATGACCATGTTCAATAGCTATGTTAGTTTACCAGAGGGTACCCCCATGACTTAGGAAACCTCCATATTGTACATGTGGAGTTTGTCTCAAAATTGGTGTCCTCAAAACCAACCCGGAGTTTTGTTCAGACAAAAATCGAGGATCATTTGATCTTGACAGAACTGAATCGTCCCAGAATTGGTTCCAAAGTGGGATTGGGATCCTCAAAATCCACCAGAATCAGCTGCGATGCTTGACTTGCTGGATTTGCTGAAGATGATTCTCGAATCTTTCCCGTCGGCTTTATGCAGGATTTGGGAAATCTACTGATAACATGTGATAATATTGTATAGTTTTGTAAAATAATTATATAATGTATATATATATATATTATACATGTTTTTTTAACCGCCCATTTAAACATATCCACGTTGAATAATCCTTCCTCCTGATATTAACCACCCAAAAAAACATAGATTAGTAGGATATGATAACATATGTGGTGCCAGGGTATGGAGCTAACGGGGGATGGGATGAATCATCATTCATCAAAATTAATCGCCGTTAATCAACATCCTGAACCATCATTAACCATCATTATCCATGTTTAACCAGGTTTTCCATTGTTAACCATTGTTCACCATTGTTACCCTCTGGTAAACTAACATAGCTATGGAAAATCACCATTTTTAATGGGAAAATCCGCTATAAATGACCATTTTCAATAGCTAACTATGTTAGTTTACCAGAGGGTATATAACCATTCTCAACCGTCTTAACCATCATAAAAACCATCCCCATGAACCCGGGAGATCCTTAAACCAGTCGAGGTCCGTGTCCAGCGGCGCAGTCGTTGAAGCCAGTCGATGGCTGTCGGACGGCCCAGCGTTTCAGCAGCCGGAGATGGGGAATACCCTACCCTCTGGTAAACTAACATAGCTATTGAAAATGACCATTTATAGTGGATTTACCCATTAAAAATAATGATTTTCCATAGCTATGTTAGCTTACCAGAGGGTAAGATTTGTCATGGTGTGTGTTTGAAAAGTGGAATACCCTTTGGTATAGCCATACATAGTCAACATAGCCATGGAACACCATCTTGGATGGGTACAGTGGATCAAGTATTTCTATGTGCCATTTTCAATAGCTATGTTAAATTACCAGAGGGTATATAATCCCATAGAACTCACCAGTTATAACTAAAAGAATGCCATAACTGTGTGTGTTTGAAAATGGGAGATACCTCGGAAATTGCCATATTTGACGTTAAATGATGAGAAATCAGTAGATTTGGGGGTACAGTATCAGTGTTTTGGAGTGAGCCACACAAATATCGGTCAGTGTTCAAATGACCAATGTCCACTATTTTGAATCAGACGTTTTTTTTTCTGTTTCTTGGGGTTTCTATAAATTAATATCACAAGAAAAAAACTCACTAGACCGGGTACAAGATTTGAACGTCCTGAATGACTGGAGATCAGGACCCAGAGACATGTAGATTCCGAGGTACTCCAAGAACCATTGGCTGGATTGCCATTTCTCATTGTCCTTTGCTTGCGGTAAACGGATGATGGGGACAGCACCCGTTCAGAAATCTACATGCCCAATATGAAAACACTGTTGTGCCAGTCGTTTTTTTTTTTTCAATCATGAACTCGCATTTACACCATTTACCCTCTGGTTATTTAACATAGCCATGGAAAATGGCCCATAGAAATAGATGATTTTCCCAGCTATAAACCTCCATTTGTTTTGGGGATTTTCCATGGCTATGTTAGTCATAACCAGATGGTACAATTCAAATTCAAATACATGGATCTATCCAGCATGTCCTGGTTGCATTTGGTTGCTGGCAAAGCATCTCCAACTTGATGGATCCAATTGATGGATCAATATGGATCAATGAGATCATCGAATCCCAATGGGATCTTGAGTCAACATGAATCATCCTGAATCATCCCCCCAATGGCACTAGATCTCTGGTTGGAGATGTTTTTTTTTTTTGTTTTATGTTGTTTTTCATTTCCAAGTTCCAAGCGACATATTCAAGCATCATGAAGAGACAAAGGAAAGCATAGATGTCCTTTTCTTTTCCCATTGGTTGGTTGATGAAAAAAGAGGGGGTTCTTCAGAAACTTACCCCTTTAACAAGAGGTTTCTATGATGATAGATGGGATTAACCAGCTCCCGGCCCAAACCTATTTTTTCCGAAAGGACATCATTGATGAGAATCGCCATGAATTGGATTCCTGGATGAATTGGATACCCAACCTGGTTATGACTAACATAGCCATGGTATAGATGGCCCATAGAAATAGATGGTTTACCTATTAAACATGGTGATTTTCCATGGCTATGTTAGTCATAACCAGAGGGTAACTATTCATATTCCCATTGCCTAGCCCAAGATGTCCCAAGATGTCCCAAGCTGTCCCAAGCGTAGAATTTCCAAAAAGTTGGTTGATGTTTAACATCCAACGGATTCATTTGGAAATCAACCCAAAAGGTTTCATCAACCGACTTAGGATATCTTAGCATATTCAATCAACTGAAAATCCACAACATGAGCCAAACTGCATAGTCCTCTACAGCTCTCAACACCTGAGAGTGTATGCCTGGATTTGCTGAAGATGATATGTTCTTTTCCTCATGGGAAATCCAGTACTTGAGGAATTTATAGGGGATTAGCTTTCGTTTTTGCGTTTAATCAGCCCAACTGGTTCCATCAACCAACTTTTCAATCGTCCAAAACCATAAAATTTAGCCTGGAATTGGATACCCTCTGGATACCTGATGGAAGCTCAAAATCAACGAACTAACAGTTCATCATTACCAGATGGTATCCCATCCCATTAACATCCCCATGAGTTGCTTGGTGTATCCATATTGAATCACCATGAAAATCCCATGAAATCCTAGATTTACTGTATTAACCATTGTTAACCATTATTGGCCATGATTAGTCACTATCAATCATTATTAACCATTATTAACCGTTATTAATTATCAACCATCATCAACCATTAACCACCATTAACCATTAACCATCAACCATCATGATTATGATCCATTATTGGCCATGATTAGCCATCAATCATTATTAACCCAGCCAATCAATTATTAGTTAACCATTATTAACCATTGTTAATCCCTATCAGTCACTATCAATCATTATTAACCATCATTATGATCAGCCCCGGCCGTGAGGCATAGTCCCTCCAGCCTGGAAGCCTCCTATGCCGGCCTGGGCCGCAGAGCTCCAGTGCGCACGGCACGTGGCTCCACTCCCCCGGCCACGCCGCCGGCGCATAGGCCGGGCCTTTGACGAATCGAGGCTTTCTAAAAGGTTGAAAGGAAGACAACTTCACTTACTCAATATGGTTGTTGTGTTGAATATGAATACAATATATATATATACTGTATATATATATATATCTGTGTGTGATATATATATATATGTGATATATATATATATATTATATATATGTGATATATTATATGTGTTCACTTTGTTGATCAAGAAACGGAATCCCGATGCTTCTTTGTTTGATTGATATGTTCAATGAATACTGTAGCAACGGACTGAACAATCGGATGATTCACACGAAAAGGTTTCATGAGGGTGTTTTTCTCAATCGACTTACACTTACAATCAATCTTTCCCTGACTTTCATATTATGTAATTGTTCTCAATGATAATGATATTATATATTGATGAAGCTGAATTTCAATTTTCAATCAGGCCACAAATATGCTGCAACGAATGCTACGCCGGCAGGGTGGGGAGTCTACGCGAGGCGCGGTTTCGATTAGTGTCGTTTCACCTAGCTGGAAACTTGACGACTCCCTCCGTTTGTACCATAGGAAAGGCTATTTTACCCTGAACGTTTATATATTTTACTACCAATTTTATAGGTAGAACAGGAGGAAATCAGTCGGTCAGTTGGATGGTCGACTGTATTTGCCTACACTTCTTTGTGTTTCGTATATATGTTGTACATGTAAGATATGAACATGACAAACATTGATGATTTGGGAAATGAACAGATTGTCGGATGAGACACACCGATCATCAAGTTGTATCAAGTTGCCATAGGTTAGCA
This sequence comes from Cladocopium goreaui, assembly GCA_947184155.2. NCBI lineage: Eukaryota > Dinophyceae > Suessiales > Symbiodiniaceae > Cladocopium > Cladocopium goreaui. The sequence goes on from CAMXCT020000330.1 coordinate 144,346, forward strand.
TGGTGTTGGTCGTCTAAACTTATATAATTGAAACCATCGAACTTGTTGTTTTCCGTGTCAACATCGTACCCACAGGTTCTAGTCCGAAAAAGAAAAACGAATGAAAACGTGGATTTCTTCAGTGCCCGTAGTTGAGTTGCCAGAAGGTTGCATGGGTGTATACATGGTTGCTTCACAACAGCAATATCATCCCAAGTAATGGACTCTTGAAGTCAGGTTTGTCATTTCTGGATCATACTCCAGCTATGAAACCCACATTTCAGCTGGATATATCCCAGTTTCTAACCACTTTTTGACTTAAAGTGTTGGTATATTGTCGAAAATCGATTGATATATCATGTTATATTCCTATATCATCCTGTATCTTTATGTGTTAAAGCATATGTGAAACATTGTTTTTCCACCATACCCAAAAAAAGGATCCATGGTGCTGCCATATATGGTGTGCCATGGATCCCATCAATATACCCCATAAAAATGTTAGCATATGGCTATGATGGCTATGGATCAATACCTATTGTCATACCATTTTTAGGGGGTTATTCACATCCATTTTAACCCAGCGATTTTGATGTGAACAAAAAAGGGGTACTATAGGTTTTGACACACTGCCCTCCCAGGCCTTAAGCTCCGAGCTGGCAAGATATGCTTGACGCTCGACCTGGCACCAGGGGAAAAACAAACCGTCACCGTTTTAAAGGGTGAACGAACAACAAAGATATACACCGCGGAAGGTGATTTATATGGGTTTTAATAGGGATTTAATGGGGATTTAATAGGGTTTCATTGGGATTTACCTAGCAATGAGGATGAAATGGGATATACACCTTGAAATTTAACATAGCTATTGAAAATCACCATGTTGAATAGGTAAATCATCAAACTAAATGGGCCATTTTCCATGTCGCTATGTTGAATTAATTCTGGGATATTCTGCATAAATTATGTTGCAACCTCACTGTTCTCCCTCACTGGAATGATGGTTAGGATTCGGGGGATAATTAATATCCTTAGTTTCAGGTTAGTGAATTACTATAGTTTACCCAGATAATTGGTATATATAGGACCCCCCCCAAAGAGACAGAAAAATTGGACACCTGGGAAATATAGAGAACATATCATCAACATACGAAAACCTGGAAACACCTTTCGCATTTTTTGTTGGGGATGGTGCTACTAGATTTTTTTAGCATTGGTGATCCAAAAAAAACATCGAAAAAAACACCGTTGTCCCAATTGATCTGTTAACACATAATTTAACCCTGGAAGCCAGAAAAAAATGTGAGTTCAGCAGCACTGACCAATAAAATATAATAAAATGATGATAGCAACTGCGTCATGAATCCCATCAGCAGAATGACACCATCAAAAAACTGTATTGGATTTGCTCATTGTGGGATCCCAAGTGCTGGAGTTGATTTGAGGTGGAGATTAGATGATAAATGGCAGCCTTTTCACTTAACAAGATGCTTATCTTGTTTGGGGTTAGATGGCTTCTCACTAATCTCACTAAAAAAAATGTGGTAAACGGGTCTTAAAGTGTATCCCAATATAATCAGAAATCCCCCATGATAGCTTGATTATTGATTATTGAATAAGTATACTTACCCTCTGGTTATGACTAACAGTTTGCCATGTTTTTTCGATGGCCCTAATCGAAATAGATGGTTTACCGTTCTTAAACATGGGTGGATCTTTCCATGGCAAACTGTGAATGTCATAACCAGATGGTAATACTAAACATAGACTACTAGACTACCCTCTGGTAGTGACTAACAGTTTGCTATTGAAAATGGCCATTTATAGTGAGTTTTCCCATTAAACATGGTGAACCACGGAGACTTGCGATTCTGAAGCACAGGTCCCCTGGAGGCAGATCCATGTCGAGCAGTCCAGGTGCGGGAGTGGGCCATGCCTGTGGGGGTTGATGTTGAGATGAATGTGCCATGAAATGCTATACTGCTTGGTGATTTGGAACATTTTTTTTTTATTTTTCCCCAATAGTTGGGATGATGATCCAATCTGACGAACTCCATCATTTTTCAGGGGGGTTGAAACCACCAATCAGTATATATATATATTAATTATTAATATATAGATATCATAAATTTAACACGTGTGTTTTCGGGAATGGTGATCACATATTTGTTGGACGACATTCCAAAAGGTGCAGTCGTCTGAAGTTCATCCTCCTATTGTCCTGACACAAGCTGGCAGGAAAGGACACCGTATGATAGTATGATCTAAGAAACCAGTATATATATATACGAAAAGATCTAAGTATGGCCCCTATCTATCCCCTGAGTATTGTAAATCGTATTTCTATCAACTTCTACCTCTATTTTCAAATAGTAATCATTCAACCCATCAACCCATCAAGAATAGCATGTTGAATCCCAAATCCATTGGCTTAGAAAATCTTCCTCGGCGAATTGACGAAAAAATGTTGGTGAACTGTTACATGCCCCATTCAGACAGACCGAAATATCATAGTGTTGCTTATATCATCTTATATCCCAGCTATATATTTTCATACAATTATTCATCATATTATATGTAAATTTGTATATCATTATATATATATATATATCATTATGTATCATTATATATCATTATATATCATTATATATCATTATATATCATTATATATCATTATATATCATTATATATCATATTATATCATTATATATCATTATATATCCCTCTCCCCATGTGTGTCTCATTAAAGTCATTTTTATTGTATCCCCCCAAAATGGTTACGTAGTTCCCTTGGGAAAACCGGGGAAAAAAACATCATGATGTCGTTGACCACAGCAGCATGGCTGATCGGAGGCTGACGCCACAAAGATTTCTGGTGGCACACTTGGAGTGGTGATGAAGATCTGTGGTAAACGGGGTAAATGGAACAAACCTTGGATTTTCCAGGGGTTGGTAACTGTCCCATTTTGGGAATATTGGACATCACCTTATAGTAGCCATTATAGACCATATACCTAATGGTTGGGTGATGTTCAATGGGGACATTTAATGACCCATGTTTTCTGAAGATGATTTTTTATTTTCTCAATAGTAAATCCACTACTTGGGGAATCTATAGGGAATATATATATATATATATATTTTTTGGTGGTTCCTTAAGCAAATCCATGAGACTAGCCAAAAAAAAAATCAACGTAGTGAAAATTACAAGTCCATGTTGTTGTTAATGAGATATGCGGGAGAACACTGTCAGCCATAATGTAATATGTATCCATGTATTGATTTTGACACACGCATATTTTTCCGGGAAAACACACAACAACAAAACACGAAGAAATGCAGCATCGGTTTCTTTTTGGGGGATTCAATTGTGGGCCGTATTGGCGGTACTTGAGGAAAGGAAACCTAAAACGCTTTCCATTTTTGTTGCTAACCTCACAACTTTTGCTTACCAAAATGAAATAGCTATGAAAAATAGCTATGAAAAATATCATATAGTTATTTCATATAGTAAAAATAACTTCCATGTCACCCTTACTTGGAAATAGCTATGACAAGATCCACCACTACTTTAGCCATAAATCATTGAACTCCATGGGCTATCTATACCACAACGCTTACACATTTTGAGAAGGCAATTTCCCATCCCGTTTTTTTGCTTGGTTAAATCCATATGAATCACCAGGTTAATATATGTTAATCACCATATTATGTGATAATCACCATTAATTCACCAAAAAAAACACCACTAATTCACCATTGAATCACCACCATTATCTTATTAAACCTCTCATCCTTGCTGTTTTTGGGCGCTCAGGCATCGTTTCCAACACCGCGCAACGCGACTGGCCATCCACGGCGGGCTGGGAGCGTGTATCGGCACGGGAATCCCAGGGGAACGAGGCCGGGGGCAAAGTTGGCATAGTAAGAAAAACAAATATGTTTTGGGATATTGGAACACACATAAATCTATATATATATATATACCTTGCGCATCCTGACCCTTCTTTTTTCTCGGGTTTGACCACAAACCTTGGGTTTCACTCCATGATGATCCCAAACCCTGGGTTTACGCTGCAAACCCTGGTTTTGCAGCAAATCTCGGGTCAGGTACGATTCTTGGCCCATTGCAGGGGGGTTGCTTGGGCCGCGGATTGGTGGCATTGCAGATTTATATTATGTTGTTGGAATGATTTTACCCTCAATGACCTTAAGCGGTGATATAAGGTTTCTTTTCCAAAACCTGGATATGCTTCGGCTCCGTGATTGGTGTGAGTACCTGCTGGTGATGAACAATCACACCCACATTTTTTGTGGACTGATGAAGCCTGATCATGCAAGAGGAGCTGCAATCCTTGATCGTTTTTGGAAACAGTACCGGGTTCAGGTGCCAGATCATCCCGTCTTTGCACTAGCAGACTCCAACCGTCTGAACCTCTCGACATGCATACCGACAATTTTGCATGGTGACGAGGGGCGTGGACGGAAGAGGAGCGCCTTTCTTGTGATGAATTATCACAGCATGCTCGGGAGAGGCCTGGCAACATCAAAAGGTAAAGACAAATATACCAAGTTGCTGCCCAACTACGAAGGGCATTCGCTCACTTCAAGGTTTCTCTTTGCAGCCATGCCCAAGTTGATGTACACTGGCAAGCGAGAACATGTTTTTCACAGCCTCCTTGCCTTGGTTGCAGAAGAGTCCCAAGACTTGTTGCACAATGGTGTGATGGATCGCTTGGCTAGCCGCGGAAAATTTACATTTGCCCTCCTGCAAGTCTCTGGCGATTGGCCATTTCTCTCTGACTCTGCATACATGGAACGCAGCTTCAGAAACGTGCAGAAGCACCGCACAAATGTGCGGCGAAAACCTCCGGTTGGTATTTGCCATCTTTGCAGAGCAGGTCAAGTTGGCTTTAACTTCGAGCAAATCAACACAGTGCAGCCAAAGTGGAGGCCCACTATGCACGCCCAAGATTTGCATAGTGAGGATTGGGGACCATCGCCTCTTGAGCAGGTGCCACATCCTCCTGGCAGATTGGGGCTGCTTTGGTCCTTTGATGTCTTTCATTGCTGGCATTTAGGGGTGGGCAAAAATTTCCTCAGCAGTTTTATAGCAATCTTGTCAGAGCTTCAGCCAGAGTCTTCGGTTGATGACCGCTTTGAGAGTTTGTCCAAACTGTTTTGGATTCTTGCGTGGCACACAAGAAGCAGCCGCATGTCTCAAAGATCTCGAAGGAGCTGATAGGATGGGGCACCACTACCAATTTTCCAACCGGCGGGTGGCACAAAGGAGCCTTGACCACAGTGCTCATGGAATGGGTGGAGTGGCGATTCAAAGCAGAAGGCAGGGCATGGCCAGAAATGGCACAGCTTGCTGGTGAGGCCGCAGTCATGGCCAACTCTTTCCTTCGGGTGCTTTACAGGGGCGAAGCCTTTTTGACGTGTCAAGAAAGCAGAAATGCAGCTGAATTGGGCCTAGCGTTTCTGAAGCGGTATGCTCTTTTAGCGCGCCTTTCAGTTGAGCGCCAGCAGTGCTTGTGGATTCTTCAACCGAAGCATCACGCAATCTCACCTTATATCTCTTGGAAGGGTCGTTCATAGGCCCACTTGTGAACCCAATATGCTGGGCAACACAACAATCAGAGGACTTTGTGGGAAGACCTTCTCGCCTTGCGAGGCGAGTAACCCCTAAACTTCTCCAAGTGGCTCCGAGGGTGCTCCAACGCCATTTGCAGGCATCATATGAACATTTTGCCAAAGCTGGATACATAATTCGGCCGACTAGCAAGGCCTTTGACGGATGAGAGGGCAGCTTAAAACTCCCTAGACTCAGCAACTTTGAGCCATGTCAATTTTTGACATGGCAAACTTCAAAGGGAGGATGTTACAAAGTGTTCACACCTTTTTGGATTGTTTTCCAAGCCCCGTACATCCATTTCAGGCCAGGCACTCTTTGACAATCAACGTCTCACTGGGCTCCGTCAGGAAAAATGCATCAGCAAGAGGCGTGGAAACATGCATAAATTGCAAACCCTGGTTTTGCAATGCGAACCCTGGTTTTATGACTGAACCCTTGATTTTTCCTGGTTTTGGAGTTTCCAGGTATATGTACATACATATATATATATATACACAAATAAATCAATATATATATATATACATACTTATATATTTATGTATATCTAATTGACCAGCCAACGGCATTTGATTTTGGGTGTGCATGAACATGGGCTATAGACGATAAACCGATAAACCACTGGATTTTGGGGTAGCCAATTTTCAGACAAAGCCAAACAAACAGTACGTAGCCAAATCATATCAAGGGGGATAATGTCAACCCCGGATTAATAAACCATGGTTTATGAATTAGGGGGTATTGTCATAATTTGATACTTAAATGGTACCTTCCCAATCAAACAGCCGGGCTAGGGGTTTATTAATCCAGGGTTGACATTACAGGATATAGAACTGGACCTTCTCCAGGGGGATAAGTCAACAACTGGAAGATATGAATGGGTGAAACTCAGATGCTTAAGCACTGATAGTTATATATATATAGTTATATATATAGTTATATATATATATGTATATAAATATAAATATATATATATATGTATATAAATATATATATATATATAGTTATATATATATACACTTATATATTTATTTATATTTATATATATACACATAAGTATGTGTCCAATGATGGGCCCTAATCCCTTATCCCACTGGGTTAATCCACTTGCCGGGGAACTTCCGGCAGGGTCATCGCATGGAAATCCAATGACGGGCATAGCCTGGTGGTGATTCACATAGCTGTTGAACAGCTAGCCATCTTTAATAGGTAAACCCAATGCCATCAACATCACCGAGGGGATTATATCTACCCCGTGGTAAATTAACATCACTATGGAAAGATCCACAATTCTTAATGGGTAAATCCACTATAAATCACCATTTTCAATAGCTATATTTGTTTACCAGAGGGTAAACCCAATGCCATCAACATCGGGGGAAGTCTACCTTCTGGTAAACTAACAGTTTGCAAACTTGAACATGGCCCAGTCCAAATAGTTGATTTACCCACGACAAATGGTGATTTTCGATGGTTTTTTGTATGCTTACCAGAGGGTAGATGCTGACAATGGGTGATTTTCCCAGCCATCTTTCCCGGGTATCTCCAGAGGTTGACGAAGAGAAGAAGGAACTGCTCAGATGTTTGGAGGCCAACTGGCAATTTCCAGCCAAGGGCTGGACTCGTTTAGATCATGAATTCAATAAGCGCATTTATTTACCCTCTGGTAAGCATACAAAAAACTATGGAAAATCACCATGTTTAATGGGTAAATCCACTATAAATGGCCATTTTCAATAGCTATGTTTGTTTACCAGAGGGTAATCTATGACAGAAGTTCCTGAAATAGGCTCACAAGATTTGTTGATGTCAACTATTGCCTGGGTTTTTCTTGGTCAAGCTGGCTTTCCTGCAGAGCAGGGTTAGGATTGGTGAACCTTGTACTCAACGGCCATTGGTGAACTTTGTACTCAACGGCCAGGCATGCACATCGAAATTTACAGTTGGTAAACTGAAATGAACGGTTTTTTTTTTTATTGAATGTATATTATATTGTATTATATGATATAATATATTATATACATTATATATATATACACAGTAAGTTGGATGGGTCAAATCATTGGGTTTCTCCTTGTTTTATTGGATGTTTCAGCAAGTCTAAGACTGGAAACGTCGCAGTCGCCAGGCATCCAATCAGCGAAACCAAGAGCTTGAGCTCGAAAGACAGGTCCTCCCGCCCTGATGGTTTCGATGCTTTCCCATGACTGGACTGTCTATATATGTATATATATATATACCTGGAAAACCGTATGGATATTTTTTTTGTCCACTATGGGTTTTACCCGTAACGGATGTTTTTTTTGTTCCATTGCGTATGTTGTTTTTTGATTGTGAAGGGTTGTTCAAATCCTTTGACAATACCGGGCTCGGACATCCTCCGACAGTCTCCAAAAGAGGAATTTCAGCCCGAAGTGGAGCAAATTGATCGCGATAGGGTATCCAAATCTGGCCACAAATACTGCCTTGTTTCCCAGCAAATTTGGATGTACCCATAAAATACTAGTATTATTTCAACATCACGTTGAAAAATTACAGTAAGCAGATGTCAACATAGCTATTGAAAATGGTGATTTATAGTGAATTTACCAATCAAAAATGGTGGATCTTTCCATAGTTATGTTAGTTTACCATAGGGTAAATAAATGAGCTTACTGTCTCTAAACGAGACACTCATACGTAGTCGGAAGTCCGCAACCGACAGTCATCCAAGATTTCAGGACAACGATTGACCGACAATAAGTAGAGGTTTTGCAGCCGGACATGGCCGTAGTTGGGAAAAAAACCGTCACGGAGAAACACACATGTCCAAACCTGCATGGACAGACAATTCTGTCTTGATGGTTTTCCAGGCAGGACAGGGGTGCTGCCCAGCGAAGTGGATTTTAAACTGCGCAGGGCCAGTTGTTTTGCACATTGGTATGTCGGTGACATGGCAACTTGGCTGACGAGACTTGTTTCCAAAACATTCCAAAACCTAAATGCTCAACTCTAAAACCTAAATCTGAAATGCAGCAAGAAAACCTTTTTCAGTAACATCTTATTAAAAGCGTGGTTTAAAATAAACATAAAAACGCATCAACAACCAAAAAAACAAATGAAACCGAAACAACCCTTAAAGAGTTGGTCCCATGATAAACCTCTGTGCGGCTGCCTGGTGGTTTTGAGTTGTAGGCCGCCAGGCCCCTACTCCAGACCCCATGGCATTGCCATGAGAAAAAACTGGGTGAATGGCTGGTGAAGAGACCATTTGTTTAGGTGTCACCCAGGATTTGTTGAAGGGTAATGTTCACTCTGGATTTTGCCAAGCCATCAGTTAAAGAAACCAGGGAGGATACCAAATGTAGCGGAAACTTGTCCCTTATTTGGGGTACCAATTAAGAGTCAGGGTTTCTTGGTCCAGGGTTGACATTGTTTGCGATTACTGTAACCATGTCTGTATGCAGGTCCCATGTGTTGAATTGCTAGTAAACATTAAAAACCTGGTGTCAGAATACTCCAAATCGTGATTTAGATGCAGTGAAAGATGAGCCAAATCCAAATGATCTGGTTGAATTTCACTGAGAGTTATGGATTCAAAGGAGTAAAGTGGGTCTAGAGGTGGCATCATGGGCTGCGTCAGGGCCTGAAGAATTCCTTGGAACGCATGGAAAAGTTGCTGGTGGTTGGATGTCCCAGATGCGGGAAGAGCTATCGGGCAGGTTGACATGTGTTGTTGGCTTAGCCAGTACTCGTGTTGGCCAATTTTCTTGGTTTGGTGATCGAAGCCGCAATCTGAGATGGGTGGGTTTGGGAGACTATGTTCCTATCGATATGTTGGTTTCTCACGTCAAATCTATAGAAACTTATAGGGAACAGTGGGCTTATGACCGAAACACATTTTGGCAAGTACTTGATATAAACATCGTCGGGTTGTTTTTTTGGTCAAACTCTAGCAGAAATGGAATCCTCAACTTTCTCCCCGGGTGTGTCCAACTGTTGATAGCTTTTTGGTGATACTTCTTCATACACAGTTGGCCATGGAGATTACAATATATTACAATCTATCATTGGAGGAAATCTTCGCCGGGGATGGTAAACCGCACTGAAATGGCCAGCCATGCATTTTGGTTTATTGGTACCGTACTTTGGGTTGCAACCAGGAGCAGAATCATCAAGTCTCAGAGCCTGAGGCGTTCACAACATTCATACCCAACACCTTCACCTCGAATGATGGTGGGCCTTTGATGCTTTGACTATCTTTGACCCATCAAAAAACAGTCGTCCAAGAGAGTTTCCTTCCGAATCTCAGGCGAGTCAAGAATTACCCTCTGGTAAACTAACATAACCATGGAAAATCACCATGTTTAATGGGTAAATCCACTATAAATGGCCATTTTCAATAGCTATGTTAGTTTACCAGAAGGTAATCAATGCGGTTCATCCAACTCGTTTTTTTCCGATTTTGAATCTGTAGAAAAATCATGCGACTAATCCCCATACAAACACGATAGTCCATGTGCCTATCCAGTTGCGATCCTCACGTTGGTGATGAAATCTCCCAGTTCCACATGTTCCACATGTTCCACATGTTCCACATGTTCCACATGTTCCACATGTTCCACATGTTCCACATGTTCCACATGTTCCACATGTTCCACATTTCTCAGGACTTGGTAGGCACTCAGCAGGTGGAGTTGGGAGCTGGGGGATGTCAACGATAAGCCAGTAAACATGAGGATTATATGGGAAACCATGGTAAAAATATGAGGATTCTACTGTATATGAATATGTGGGATTTTGCATATGGGATTAATGGGATTCCCAAAAAAAATCCTCGAAATTTCTCGATGATCTGGGGATGCCGCATCCTTTGAAGAGCCTTGGTGGTCAAAATGGAACGTCAGCATATTATCCTACTAAAACGGTAAGAAACTTCCGATCATCGATGATGAGTTGTTGGGAATCTATGATTCTACTTAGATTGGCCAAGAAATGAGTATAAGTGAGTCTATCAACCCCGGGTTGAGCAACCTTGACTATCAGTTGGGAGGGTTACCCCCAACGTAGTGATAAATTATGGTAAATTACTAGTGCAAGTGGTATCCATGTGGGTTATACTCATCAATAATTTACCATGATCCCTATCAATATCCCTATCAATAAACTGTGGCTATCTGTGGCTTATAAAATATCTCCATGGATCAGTGCTGCTTAGCCCTGACACACCCCACTCCACAGCCACAGACTCCGCGTCAACGTAGGCAGCCCACGTGGCTCACAGCGTCCAAAGTGATGCTGGTCGCACGTGCCCCAAGGAAGAGATGTCCAGAGTTTCTAGTTACCCTCTGGTTATTTAACAGTTCGCCATGGTATAGATGGCCCATGTATAGATGGATATAGATGGCTTACCATTTAAAAAATGGTGATTTTCCATGATTTTCCATGGTTATGTAGATGGCTTACCTATTAAAAATCGTGATTTCCCATGGCAAACTGTTAAATAACCAGATGGTATTTCCCGAGTTTTTGACGGAAATTCTTATCATATGGCAATGGAACAGCCACCATTTTTTTCGGGGGTGATTTTCCATTGCCATGTTTGATTACCGGAGTGTGACTGTATGACACACAAAAAGATGGAAGACTATAGAAAGCTGAATTCCTACTAAGATAAGATGATCAATTGTGTTTCTATCTTTTTCGGGGAACATTTACAAAAAGAACTGAATAAGGATGAAAGTGAAAGAGTTGAACAGTTTGCACGATATGATAATATTGGTGTTTCCCAAAGTGGTGGTGTTACCCTAAACCCTCGTCTAAACCCATGTGTTTCAATACATTTCAACATGTCATCAAATACAGTATGCATCCTACCATTCAAGACGGTAAACCCTTGGAATGTATCCATCAATAACCTCCAAACCTTCATTGTCCAATGTTGGTTTGAGGAAAAATCTGCACAAATCCTCTATATTCGGAATTAACAAGTCATGGTTTCCGGTGAAGAGATGTGCCATTAGACCATGTCATTGACGATAGATTCTATAGCATTTCAACCAGCCAGGTATGCAGCCTGGACACCTTCGGTGACACCCAGGTCGCATCGGTACTGGCTTTGTTGCTGAGGGGAACTCCGCTTATTTCAACCCTGGATGGAGGCTTGACAGCTTTCCGTAAAAGATACAGTACCCTCTGGTGACTGACATAGCTATGGAAAATGCTCCATTTATAGTTGATTTAGCCATTCAAAATGGGGATTTTCCATAGCAAACTGTTAGTTTACCAGAGGGTATCTGAAAAGCTGGTGACGTTATTGTCATCTTTTCCATGACCCACTAAAAAGCTGGATGAATTGTCTATAACCGAGGTCCATTTTCAGATATGGTTCATGATAGTATCTGAAACATAGATGTGGACTGGAGCAAGGTTTAATCGTCAACTCAGGGCTGGAATTCCTGTTGAACTGCAGAGGATGATCCCGGCTGAGCTGAATCGAGGCGTGCTACGTGTTGAAGTCTTTTTGGGACTTTGAGAAGCACGTGACACAATGGTTCTAGAAGTTCTATAAGATCATGTAACACTACTAGTAAACAATGGGATTAATGGTTGATAACCAATAGTTGATTCACTCACGGTTTAATTGTAATACAATGGGATAACGAGAATAAGTGGTCCAAGTATTCCGTTTGGTCATGGTTTGAACAATCATTTACATATCGTCCATTGCGCGAGTGTAGCCACTATTAACATGTTGAATCACCATGAATCACCCGAACTTTGCCAAGCGAATGGAGCAAATGCAGGTGTCAGCTACCCATGATTGATGCTGTTGTTTCTAGAAAAGGGGTCAACAAATTCGGTCGATGCTGGGATAGTCATGTGAGATAGTCATGGGGCAAACCGGCCGAACTTAAGATGAATTAACTAATTTATAAAATATGTTTTGGGGAGTTTCGATGGCCACTGATGACTTATTGTTAACAAACCCAAGCCACGAAAGTTGCTTACCAGGTTCCATTTCCATCTTTCATGTAGTGCTGCATATAGAGATATCAAGGCCATGTTTGACGAATTTGTCAGTGCTGGTGGTTTGGCCTCTATGGACTAGAGTTTTCCCTAATGAGCTCAAGGTTTTCTGCCGTTGGAACAATGGGTGAAGCCATTCGTAGATAAGTTCTCACCAGACATTGGGGTGGGGATAGATAGGAAATCCTTGTGAGCTTTGCAGGTTGTCAGAGCTAGTCTGAGAATAATGTTATACAATGTGAGGCCCCCCAGTTATGTTTGATGGTTTATAAACCCCATTAGCTATAGTTATAAGATATTATAAGTATCATAGACCATAGTTATTGGAGTTGTAAACCAACTTAGCTATCTAGGGGGCCTCACACTGTAGAGAACAAAAGGGTCTCGAAGTTGGGATGTAGAGATATGTAGAGATATTTCGAGTCTGGATTGTGTGGATACTTTACAAGACATCAAAAGACATTTAAGCTCCTATGTTGGATGGTGTTTTGAAAGAATTGCTATGTTCCATCCTGGGATCATGATCCCTGAAG
>CAMXCT020000330.1:165000-183135 GCA_947184155.2 Cladocopium goreaui
CGTGCACGCCTTGTAGCTATAATTGCTGCTTAACCAATCACTTATATAACCAGTGGCTGCTCGGTGGTTTCAAATGTGTGTTAGTTGTTCAACCATATTTAAAACCACGAACCATATATATATATTTAATCAACATATATATATATTTATATTTAATCCAATTGACCACGAACCAATGGTTCAAACAAATATACATATATATATATTGTGGTCAATTGTCATTGGTTACAATCATTATTCCCAATTCCAAATCACCAATTGTTTTCCAATCGCCGGTCATACAGGTGCAGCTAGGTCCACAGGGAACCACATGAGTCTGGCAAGCGTGGCAACAGAAATTCCAGCTATCAGATCTATATCATGGGTAGTTCACATAGCTACAATGTGAGGCCCCCCACTTATAAGTTGGTTTATAAGCCCCAGTAACTATAGTTATAAGTACCATAAACCATAGTTATTGGAGTTATAAACCAACTTATATAGCTATCTTGGGGGCCTCACATTGTGTGGAAAATAGCCCATAGAAACAGATGATTTCCCCGGCTATAAATCTCCATCACCACGGTGGATTTCTGGAGGGTACCAATTTATATCAATCCCCATGGTTGACCATTCACTACGATTCACCATGATTTGAAGCATCTATATCTGGCTGGTGGTTTGGAACATTTGTTATTTTTCCATAATATATGGGTTGTCATCCTTCCCATTGAATCATATTTTTCAAGATGGCTAAAAACCACCAACCAGCTAGCCATTTTGGTTAAGAATCACCAGTCATGTGGGTAAAACAATGTCATCTTTACCACCCATGACTGGGAATGGGATTTCCATACCACCTATAAAAATGGTGATGACTGGGGATGGTTTCTGGTATTGTTTTAACCACATTACTATATGACCATCATTGCTGGTTCCAAATGATCTTCACGGTCTTCCTTTCTGCGGGACAGCATCCCGGATGCACACTAAGTCACTAAGGCCCACCACGTGGTTGCGTTCTCAGTGGGATATAATGATCCCATCAAACGGTGGCAACATGGGGATATCAATGGTGAGACATGATAGGGGATATGATATTGATTTTTACTCTCCGGAAAGATCAATTATGGCAATGGAAAATCCACCATGAAACGATTTTAATCAAAGCTCCAGCAAAAAGGGGATGTTCACGGATTTTCCATTGCCACTGTTGATTACAAGAGGCTGGACATTTTCTCCTCCCTTGCACCGCACCTAGTGACCTAGTGCTGCGTAAGGCTACAATACGCCAATGAGTGAAGCTCTACCCACGTGAGCCGCCTCAGTGGGGACAGTTCGATGCTGTTCGATGCTGCAGCTTTCCGCTTTCCAATGTGGGGATGATATTCGAATTTATCATATAACATCATATAACTCCGAGAATCATGGGGAATAAACATCCATTAGCTATTTTAATGTACGTAGGGTACCAGGGTTTTGACTTCCAAAACCATGTGGCTCATGTGAATTGGATCCAAAGCAGCATGATTGGATATGATTGGTGCAAGTTAGGTCCAATTTTGACCAGTAGTTCTGGAAAACCACCCGGGATTTAGAAAGAAAATCCAACAATGCCCTGTGGTAATTTAACATAGCTATGGAAAATCACCATAAATCACCTATATATCACCTATAAATGGGTCATTTTCCTTAGCAGAGGATCAAGAAACCACCAACGTTCTTCACATTTAGCAAGCGTGAGGCCGCCAAAGGGGCGAACTCCCATGGTCCACAGTGGCTACGGTGCGGGGTCCTAGGGTCCCACGGGTAGCTCGATATGAGTGGGTCATATCGGTGGTTAATCGTAGCTTTATTGCAGATGGTTAATGGATTGGTTTAAGGGAAAATTTTAACCGGAAAGCCCCATATAAAAAATGGGAAAATCCTATGGTTTCCGGTTAAGATTTTCCCAAGAAAACCAATCCATTGATTATAAAATGTGACCCAGGAATACCGGGATAGCTGTCAATCAACCAGTACCTATAGGGTGGCTCATTTGACGATGGAACATCCTGATTTCAACGAGACGAGGATGTGCAGAACAAAATCCGAAAAAGTCTGCAAGTTGAGGATTTTAAAGGGAAACATGGGAAATTCATGGAAATTCAACCTTGAATGCCTTGAATGTAATTAATTCAATTTGGGTAAATTCCAACATGATAGCGGTCTGACCATGATGACATTTCCAAGGTGGGAAGTCACCACAGTTCATTGTTCTGTTTCTGAGTTTGGGAAATTTTGGGAAGTACTGTGCTGTAGTCTATTGTAATCTGTTCGTAGTCAAAATCCCATGAAATCTCCGTGTTGAAAGGGAAACTATAGGAAAGTCATCTACAAGTAAGGATTTGTCCAGGGACTGGAATTTCTTCGCCAGGCGCGTTTGACTACCAGAGGTGGAAAAAAAAACAGTTGCAGATGATTGTAGTTCCATTCTTAGGTTTATACATGTTTATACCAGAGTATAGATGGGTTCCATTTTCAGACACCACTGGCTATGGGGCTAGCATGGGCTAGCTCTGAAACGAATGCTGGTGTGGCCAACCGAATGCAGTATGAAGACATCGGACAGACCTTGAAATGACGCCATTACATACACCTATAGGAAGGATTAAAAAGGATGACCGGGTTTTGTCCAGAAATAGGGCACCCCAAACTCATTTTTTGTTTTGCGGGAACCCTTTATGGTATCCAAATTGTGTTGTCGGTGAACTCCACATGTTTGTCGGTGAAACGGTTAAATCTACGTATTCTCCATGCGTACAGTGCTTAAACCCAACATGTCTCTGCTGATATGTCTATTTTTAGCGAGCAAAGACCCACGTTGAACCCAAAACATCACAAAACCTCATATTTTGGATGGTTTTGCTGATAGTTACATCAGTCACATCCGCATTGATGGTTGCTTCATTTTGCTTCAATCATAAGGTGATTTTTTCACATCCCTTGGGTTCGCATACGCCAAGTCCGTTGCGACCGTTGCAGGTTTGGTCACCGAGCCCATCACTGCAGCTGCAGACAATGTGGTGCTGGAGGCGGAGCAATTTTTGGAGGGCGGTTGGATCACAAAATGGGATTTGACCATCACATAGCATGACTGGTTGGTGGTGAATGGAACATTAAAACCATCAACAATAGGGACGTAATATGGGTTAATGGGACTTAATATATCTTAATGGGACTTAATAGATCTATATACTGGTTGGTGATTTGGAACATGATTTTTATTTTTCCATACTGGGAATAATAGTCCCAACTGACTCACATTTTTCAGAGGGGTAGGTATACCACCAGCCAGATGAAATGTGGGCCTGTGGGATTTAACATGACTTGTCAAAACATGATTTTATTTTTTTAAAAATAGAATAATAATACATGTTAGTCTCCAAGTATGGGATTTCACCATCGAACAATAGGGGTTTAGTTGCCCAAATGCGGGCAAGGTTGAAGGGAAGTTTGATGTCCTGGAGTACATAGAACATGGACATTTCAAAAAAAAACACCACACAATTGGGAATACTTAGTTTTGAACACACCATATTTCATCTATTTCAGGATGATTGTGATGGAATCATATATATATATACATATATATATATGTTGTATATAGTTATTATTTTGGCATATGGATGCCCTTTTTTTCCTACTGGCTGATTATTTTTTTAATAACATTAGAGGAATCCCTATTTATATCAACCAGCTTTTTATTACTGGAATCATTAGAGTCCAAGAGGAATCCCTATTTATCGAACAGTATACTGGAATAACGTTACGAGTTTTGAAGCCACCTGCTATCTCCCCCTGCTGCAGAACGCGCGCGGTGTGCCGCGATCGCTGGCTACTTCTCAAAGCTGGATGTGCCGCGATCGCTACAATCTGGTGGACATTTGTCAAAACCTCCCGTGCGGTGCATCCAGATGTGGGAAACCGGTGGGAACTGTGGCAACTGGTGGTTTTAAATCAGGGAGGCACAACTGATTTGACCGTCAAGAATAGCTGGTTGGTGGTTTGGAACATTTTTTATTTTCCATATATTGGGAATAATAATCCCATTTGACTAATATTTTTTAGAGGGGTTCAAACCACCAACCAGATAGGGTTTCACTACGCAAATATGGGAATTTTTGGAGTATGTTTTCTGCTGATGGGTTTCCAGCAGAGATGAGATGAGATTCCGCCAGCATAAAACGATGCGATGCCATAGATTAGTACGTATTTTACATATTAAAGAGACACCATGATACGTATGCATAGCTAGTAATAGCTAGTATATGAAGGGATTTACCGGTTTCATTATGTTTCAATGATTGCTACTGAAACGAATATAAATGGTTGAGTTAACACCATAATGTTTACCATGATTAACCATTCATTTACCATGTTTGATTGGTTTCATTATGGGGAATGTCAATTTCTAGCTGACTGAAGTGCTGATTCCCCATGACTCAAATTTATCGCTGGCTGTGGCTCCCGTGGCATTATCATAGCTGGTTGCAACTCAAGCATCAGCCATCAAAAATAGAGATGTTGAACTCATGAGTACCGGTTTGTCAACATGACTAATTAGTATAATCCCATATCATATGTACATTAATATATGTAAATCCCATATTCCTATTGATTAATGCTTAACATTAACTAATGGTTCATGTATAATGGCTACATGATGGGATTTCAATAGACATGTGGTCTGGTGGTTTCAACATTTAAAAATCCCGGGGGTTAAGGTTTCACCACTGAAGGTGTTTTTTGGTGAAGACATGTGGACATAAAAGGGGCTATGTAGCAACAAACAACTGATACTTTACATATGTATATACATATGTAATATAGTAGACAATTATAGATATACATACTGTACATATGTATAATATGTATATATATATACATATGTGGGTCTGAACAATTAACATGGGTACCGGGTACCCTTCAAATGGCCATAGAACATGGAGCCCTTCAAGTCCCCAGCTGCCGCCTTAATTAAGGCCACGGCTGAAGCGGTGGTGAGGCGGCGCGCAGATCCTGTTCCGAACGGGTTTCCGGATGTTTTGTGTTGATATGGAGGTTTCCTAAAATGAAGGTACCCAACAATGGATGGTATTTTTATGGAAAACCCTATTGAAATGGATGATGTTGGGGTACCCCTATGACTTCGGAAACCTCCTAATATGGTTTTGTTCATTTACAAGAGGTGTCTTTATTTGGTTGGTGGTTTCAAACATTTTTTTATTTTCCATAATATATGGGATAATCCTTCCCATTGACTAATATTTTTCAAGATGGTTAAAGCCACAAACCAGTTATAGTTTCAAGATCATAAATAGGGAAAAACAACAACAGAAACAGGGCGGCCAGAACAACAAGTTGAGGGCCCCGGAAAGACGCTAGGACAACAGGACATTCACAACATCAAGGCGCCCGTTCAAGTACCTGTGTTTGTTTGTTTGTCCTTGATGGTTCCAAAATATCCAATAGAAACCACGGAGCAAACCTATATAACATATGATATACAGTATATATATATGATATATATATATATATATTATCTACACATATATGTGCATATGTTCTTACAGATATACAAACATTCAAATATACAAGTGGCATACCCCAGTTCCCAGTGCTGGATCCTAACTTTAACGTCCCCTTCCGCATTTGGAGCGTCAGGTCATCTCAACTTTGAGGTCAGCGGGGCGATCAGAAGGGAAATCTAGCGGAGAAGCTGGCCGGATGGTCATGGCCACTGGCTAGACACTGCTGACTGGATAATGATGAATGAGTGGTGATTTAATGGTGAATCAATGGTTAATTAATGGTGATTTAATCGTGATTGATATGATTTTGAGCAAGCAAAATGGGTATGTTCATGGGATTGGTGATACCTTCTGGTAATGACTACGATAGCTATAGAAACCGGCCTTAAAATTATAGATGATTCACCTTGACCAGTGGAGATGTTCCATATGTTAAAGTGCCAGAGGCTATCTAAATATGGTTCAAATTGGAACAATTACTCTAAATGAATCAACAACTACATATGTGCTACGTCTATATAACTTACATATTTGCGTGTATTGTTTATGAAAAAATAACAATAATGAAACACTAAAGTTTTTACTAATCACTATCGGGATGATCATGTTTCGAGAACTATTTCCAAACTTACCTTTACAATAACACATGTATATATATATATGTACGTGTATATATATATACATAATTGTATATTCATACAAAACGATATGAACCATTAATATCTCAAACATTACGTAAATATATCGCAGGGTTTCTTTGTCAATGAGCGCATGGATTTTCCTGCAAACCTCGGGAAGAATGTTATTCTTGGCATTCGGCACTCTTGGAAAAGGTCCGCAGGAAAAGGGCAGAGGGCTGGAACAAATGCTGCATGTGAAACTGACCAGAACAGAAAGTGGCACGATACAAGCAACACACATGGTTAGTAGGCATGGATTGAAATGGTTTCTATGCAATAATATGTAGTAATTAGATCCAAGATCCATCTATGAAATTCAGTAAGAAACTGTTTTTTTAGAAGCGGGCGATCCGTCGTTATCTTTTTTCGTTCGGCCACCAAAGTATTTTTTGTAGGCACACGCAAAATAGCTTGATTCAGCTACTTCAAATTGAGGCAACCTACCAGGACAGCTGTCACTTTCGAGTTTCAGATCCCTGCTGTTAGATAAATACCTGATAGCTGGCATTCTCGATCCACAGCTGTTTTTCAGCCTTATAGATTGTGGCAGGAAAATGCATGCACCATGTGAGACAGAGGAACATCCAGATTCACAACACTGTTGATTGATTTGTACATGCAATGCTTCATGCTTCAAACCATCAACAGGATTTCCAGACATGTTAACCTCGTGTTTGCACCAGGTTCCAGCCAGCTTTATTCCTATGTTAAACACAGTAACTGAAGTTCTCCTTAAGAGACCTACCAGATGAAGACCCAGAGCTCAGTTCCACTTTAGGCCCAGCATTCCTCAGTCATGGCCGCTCCGCCTGAGCCTTGGGATTCCTGTACCAAGCTTTGGTGGATGTGCGGCAGCCCGGGTGGAAAAATTCGAGGCTCATGGAGGTGAAATAATTGAAAGAAAGGATATAAAGTTGGCTAGTAATGATGGCTAGTAATAATTATAGCACTTATTGGGGATGATTTACTTGCGTTTACTACATTAGTTCCAACTATATAACCATTGATTTTGGGATGTACTTCGGAGATACCACTAGGAACTATCTGGGTGGGTTGTAGGCGCACATTCATGTTTTTCTGTTTGCTAAGTTTTTGGGAACTGCATCATATCCCACTATAGATGTTAAACTTGCGGAAAGAGATCAACCAATCACCAAGGGCTGGATGTAGAAAGGCCAGAATTCTGTGATCATCGATCTATCCCGAGATGCCCGGTCAACAAATCTGGCCTTTACAGGTCAAAAATTGGGTGGTCAAAATTTGGGTACCCCAATAATCAGATCGCGATGACATTAAAATTGACTACCCTCTGGTAATTTAACATAGCTATTGAAAATGGTGATTTATAGTGGATTTTCCCATTGAAAATGGTGATTTTCCATAGCTATGTTAGTTTACCAGAGGGTAACATTTGTGGCCCCCTGGGTTGTAAATTTTGATCCATACCCATATGCATGTTATATGCATGTGATTTTCCCTGCAGTCCACGAAAAAGAAAAACCTTCCATTGCTAGGTCAGATTGCAAGGGGTTTTAAGCCCATATTTCATGGATAGCGTCATGAACCTTGCTGATTTGGTATTTTGATCGGGGGAAATCTGGTAAACCCAATAGTAAACCATCCCCAATCTTACCATAAATGGGTAGTAAAGACTATCTCTAAATAGTAGGTTTGTGGCATGGGGTTACCAAGTTGATTATATAAGCCATATTATTCCATCTATATCCATAACCATCTCATGCTTACTGGTTAAATCGCCATTTTGATTGGTTTTACCCCAGGGATATCCCGAGATGGTACACCACTTAGAATGCCACCTTTGATATGGTTGACTCTACAGCTGTTTAAATCCCGTTTAATCCCGCCTGATGTTGATGGTATTACCCCTGTGTTCATCCCATTTTTTCCAGACAAGAGGCACCTCAATCCCCAGTGGATTCAGGTTGCTGGAGGCTGAGAAAGACTTGTCAACGGCCATCCAGAAGTGCGAGGACATCCGCAGGCCCCTGGCTCGTTGTTTGGGCTGGTTCCATCCCTATGACTGGGTTTTGGACTGTTTAGGAGCTAGAAATTAGAGTTGCTTGAAATGAACAACTGCTAGTTGGGTTTCTTTGGGGTTTATCATTGAGTTGTTTGTTGTTACCCTCTGGTTATTTAACATAGCCATGGAAAATTGCCCATTTATAGATGGTTTACCTATTAAAAATGGTGATTTTCCATGGCTATGTTAAATGACCAGATGGTATGTTTTTTTTGGGCCAACTTCAACCAACTTCAACCAACTTCAACGGCAAGTCTGCGAGACATCACCACTGGCAACAAAACCAGAGCTACCACTACCTCTACCTCTACCGACAAAGTCGACATCATCATCCACCACCACCACCACCATCATCATCATCATCATCAGCTTCATCACAATATTCATAATAATAATAATAAAATAATAATATAATTATAATGAATAATCATTCTTGCAATACTAATGATATTTCAGCATCATCATTTATAAGCGGCAATCTCTGCAAGTGTTGGACGAAGTAAATCAAATCCATTTCTCCTTTGGTCCCGGACTTTATGGATCATAATTATGTTACCTTCGATGATCACCATAGTAATCATAAGCATGCACAGTAATGTGGCAGTGTGTCAAAACCTTGTACCCCTGTAGTTCACATCAAAATAGCTGGGATTTATGGTTGTTCATCCCCCTAAAAATGGTATTAATAGGTATTGATCCATACCCATGTGGGTAAAACAATAATGAAGCATCCATTTGGGAATGGTTTATACCACCTATTTATGGTGATTTGGGGGATGGTTTATTATCGTTTTAGCCGCAGTAATCTAAATGCTAAACCATTATAGATAGTGTGAATATGTGTGAATCACTCTCAACAACATGACAATAGATACCATTGCCATCCATTGCCTAGTGACCATTATCACCATGACATGCTTAGTACAGCTTAGCGCCAATATGCAGTACTTCGTAATCAGTAACAACATCAACGCTGTTGTATTCTGAAAATTGGATAAAATTGGTTTACAGGGAATGTTTCCACAAACCCCGCCCGTCTTTGGTGAAACTCTTGTTCCCTGACACCAAAGGCAATGACAAGTACTATATCTGGTTGGTGGTTTGGAACAGCCGTGGGCTCTACACCTACCAGCAGGTGCGGCCGTGCCCTGCTGATCGTAGAGCGTTTCGTTCACCGTGTTGTGCCATGGATCGTCATGGATCTTGCTGAAGTTGATGCTGGAGGTAGCTCTCTGATGTGGTCATGGTGGTCGTTGATCCTGTGCATGTGCGCCACTTGGTCCTCTGTCCGTGATGGGACTGGTCTGGTGCGTACTGGCCTCTTGGATGGAGCTCCTGAAGTGCTCACTCGGTTGGATTTTGTCCTGGTGCAGCAAGTCTCTATTCCGTTGCTGAAGGTGGATGATGGTGCTAAGGTGTTGGTTCACTCACTGCATACCTGGGAGGACTTCCTCAAACTGGTCGATGCTTGCTACGGGTTTGATGGTCCTGCACATGGGGCCCATGCCGTTGGTGTGCAAACCATGGTTGCTGTTGACTCTAGTGCCCCTATGGTGACCTTACACAAGGCTCCTGGAGGATGTGAGTATGTGATCGGTGATGCTGGCTGTCCCCAGGTGATCGCTGGAGTGTGGTCCACGTGTAATCATGCTGCGGTGAAGAGTGCGGGATTTTCATGTCAGCTGTTTTCCCAGTTGGGTGATCGGAAAGGAGGGGCGGACCCTTGTGCTATGTCCCTTCCTAACAACCTTAGAGCTGCACTGTCTCAGCGTGTTCATGGTTTGGTACTTTCATGCGCTGTCCCTGCATGCAGAGATCCGTTCATCTCGCAACACCTTGATAGGTTTGTTGACTGGTCTGGAGTTGTGAAGGAGAACATCAACCTTGAGCTCTCTGCTATTGGTCAAGTGCAACCGTTGATGCAGAACCAAACACAGATTGACAGGCAGTTTCTGGAGTTCACCCACCTTCAGTCTCAACAAGTTTCGAATCCACAGGCCCTGATGCAGGCCCCGCCTCAACACTTTTACGGCCAAAGTAAGACCCAGTATCAGTGCATCCAGGCTCTGTTTGAGAATCAGCTTTCTCATATATGTGGCTTGTTGCGGAAGCGACTGAGAGATGATGGTGAATGTGGGGGTGGGCCTGAACTGCATGGTTCACACAGTGGTATGATGATGATGGGGTCTTGTTGTGCCGTGTGGGTTCTTGCTGCTCTGATGCCCTTCTACCAGTTTTTGGGGTTTGTGTCAACTGCAGTTTTCGCCGGGGCCGGCCACTGTGTCAGGTCTTGGGTGGTTACGCTGTTGCTCCTTTTCAATGTTCGTTGGCTTGGAGAGACATCTTCTCCTGGTCCGGTTAAGTTCAGTTTCACTCCATTCAGACGGCAGTCCCGGGCTTGCCCGGCTGCCCGTCCCCTTGGCCGCGTTGCCACACTGACCTAAGCGTCACCACAGTTAAAGCACTGTCTTCCCAACCCAAGCCAGTGCGCCATACAAAGCGGTACAAAGTGGTGGTTTGGAACATGGCTTTTATTTTTCCATATATTGGCAAGACTCATCCCAACTGAATAATATTTTTCAGAGTGGTTGAAACCACCAACCAGTATATGATACCCCTGGCATATCAGTTCTATATCATGCCACGAGTTGGCGAAGATGACTGACATAGGGACGACCATGGGAATTGTTTGTTGGGCCCTAAAACGGAGGTTATGGTACCATATCAGGTCTCAAAAAAATGGTAGGTATATGTACCCTCTGGTAAACTGACATAGCTATTGAAAATGGCAATTTATAGTGGATTTTCCCATTAAAAATTGTGATTTTCCATAGTTACGTTAGTTTACCAGAGGGTAGGTATCTCCAAGTTAGGTCCCTGAAATACATGGCCATCATGAGTTGTACCATGAGTTAATATCAGAATAGAGTAGCAACTTTGATTCATGAGCTTGCTACTAGTAAGTAGGACTCATGACTCATGATGGTGCTAAGTGCTATGTATTTGTAATCTATAGATTTGATCATTATTAGCTCTTCAGTGGCACCCGGGGGAACTAAGGATCGATGATCTATGTGTAGTTTTATTCCGTCTTAAATGGGGAACCGAGGAGCTAATTACTAAGTGTTTCCCAACCACATGATAGTTCGGATATAGTTAGGATGACACCATATGCCACCAAGTTTGCAACCATCGCCTTTATCGCAGGGAGCGCGAGCGCGGTCGACACGTGCGCGCCAAGCGTACAGAAGCCGCCGAGGTCGGTTGAACTCGGTGGCTGGTGCCGACTTAAAGATGGATCCAATGGGGATATGATCCCGGTCCAACAAAAATAAACACCCCTCCGAAACCATGGTGTAGTAGGGGAAGAAATCAGATATTTCGGACCATGAAAGGGAGGTGTTGAATATTAAGGGGATAGATTTATAATATATTTACAACTAACATGTTTTGTTGATGGGATTTGCAATCATAGATGGGATTTCACAAGATAGAAATTTACAACCATGACGAACAAATATGGAGATGAAACCAAAGCAAGATTTAAGAGCGTTTTTTGTTGTCGGGATATTGTGGGGATGTACTGTACGACTTAAACCAAGATGGGTTTGGCTCAAAAAAACAAGGGATTGTGCAGCCAAAAATAAGGGTAGAACCAATACAAAACCAAACATCATAAGCGGGATAAAATGCAATATTTATAACCAGGTAGCTATGACATGGGATTGTACGGGTCCCCACATCCGGGACTAATCCCCTTGAATTTAAGTTGCATTTTCAATATCCGATTGTGCGATACATGATGATTAACCGATCGGATTGGTTTGGAGGTATTCTATGTTCAGACAAACCCATGTTTTTCGGCATTTTTCTTCATAGCAATCAGAAAAAGCAGCAAAGAAACGCATGTGCAGTAAAGAAATACAGTAATGATCAGTAATGGTTTGTTGTGGGTCACCTTTGGTGATTCAGAAAGGTCCTATGGTCCTATTCCTTTCGCTTGGGAAAATGGTCGAACCGGTCCCAAGATCCTGAGCAAATGTGGTTTGCGAAGTGTAGTATCTGTGGCAAGGACAGAAGAGACAGATAGAACAGTTGCAAAGCTGGAAACTATTTTTTGGTGAGGGGAACAAGCGTGGACCAATCATTTTCCAACATTACCCTCTGGTAAACTAACATAGCTATTGAACATTGCCATTTATAGTGAGTTTTCCCATTCAAAATGGTGATTATCCATAGCTATGTAAACGTTTACCAGGCCGGGTATGTTTTGGAGATCCCAAGAAGGCCCTAACTTTTCACATCGAATTCTGTGGATTTTTCATCCAATTTTTCCAAGCAACAGATCTTTGTTTCATTTCAATCAGACAATCCATTTCTGCTTGGTGGTGACTGGAACATGGCTTATGACTTTCCCATCATCTTGGGAATGTCGAATCATCCCAAGTAAGTTTCATCAATTGGTTCATGATGGTTTGCATGATTTTCATGATGGTTACTAAGCATCAGTACTCCAATCATCATTGTACTATAGTATATAAGTTTTTGCTATTAATGATGGTTTTCATGGTTTTCATGATCATTCCAATAGGGGATTTTTTTTTGGGTTCCCAAGTACCCTCTGGTAATGACTAACATAGCTATTGAAAATCACCATAGAAATAGTGAGTTTTCCCATTAAAAATGGTGGATCTTTCCATAGTTTTTTGTATGTTTACCAGGCCGGGTAAGTTTTTTCTGGTGCTCCCCCCAAAAAAAATGTCCAGGACGACCTGCATACGGCCAGTGCGGAGGCCCAGGATATCCAGCCAAGGAGCCCCAAGGGGGTTCCGCGGGTTCCGCTTGCGCGGGTGACGTTTTCGAAAGTTCAATGTTGCCATTTTGAAACTGACCAGTTTTCTAAGATATTTCCCATGTTTTTTTTTCAATAGAATGTTAAAGTTGCCATTGAGCAACGTTTTTTTCCCAGATGGAATTTAGATGGAGGAACTAACATCATTTGAGTATTTAAGAACAAACATGGTGAGAAATATATATATATATTAGACACACTCATTTTTGAATAGCTATCTTAGAGGAATATGAGGATTTCGTCACTCCTATAGAGTTGGGAAAAGGGGATTGAGCATCTCCAACTATGACTTGGAGAACTTGTTTGCGAAGTATCACAACAATGATAGATTCTATAGTCTATGGTTAATGAATCGGTTATCTATTGAACTACAACAGTAGGATCTCTTATACTTACCAATAGTTAACATATGTCAACACTTATATATATAATGAGCTCATTAGCTATTCTAACCAGATAAGCAATTATGTGTATAACTACTGTCATTATTTGATTATATCACTGTTATAATCTTCGGTGATATCTATTATCACTAGTTTGTGTACTTATAGGTTGACTTGTCAAAACTTGATGTTTACAACATGAGTTCAACAACTATGTTAAGTGCAATTCATTGATCTAACAAACATATACATATAGATTACATCACAAACATCCCACCTTCTATTCTGATAGAATCTGTAATCCTATCTACTTGACTATCTAATTATATATATATGTGTGTGTTGTAGCTACATGTTATAATATCAACCGCACTAGTCTATTTGCAATTATCATGAACCTAACAATGATAGGTTTATATATAATATTGTGTATAGATAACATCACAATCATACGACCTGCCATTATAAATATCAACTTATCAATAAGACATCTATTTGCTATAAACTATCATAATAGGTCCATAACCCATCGTCATTAACCTTCCAATCAATAATTAGCTATTTGGAGCTTTGCATTCATTTATGATTAACCAAAAATTAACTCTTCTAAATGGATTATTCATCATTAACTATAGTTAACTAAATGACTATCCAATAGACAACCTTCCATTCACTAACCTATCATCAGTCAACCTGTCATCATTGACCTATCCAATAATTATTATTCCATATGTTAACCTATCATGATTGGCCTACTGGTATCATCATTAAGCTTCCATTAAATGAATTATTCATCATTAACATTCCATATTAACTATAGTAACTATAGTTAACAAAATGACGATCCAATAACTATTGATAGATAGTTTCTATCCACCTACTATTCATCATAGTTTACCCTCAATCATCCACAATATGTTCATCAGTCACAATAACTATCCAGGTTTCCTAAGTATGGGGATTAACTTCCAATGATTATCCTCCATTATTTATTTAGGTCAACTATATCCATATTAACTATATAGTCTATAGTTAACTAAATAAGTTAATCATAATCTTTATGAAATGGTTAACATATCCATGTTATTATCCTTCCATATGCGCAACGCATCCGTTGACTTCGCCAAGGTCTGCACTTTCTCCACCTCCAGCGTCAGCTGGGCCTCGACGCCAGCGCCCCGGACGTCAGCGCCGCCAAGGCCGCGCTGCGGCGACGCAGCGCGCAGGCGGCGCGCAACATGCGCGGCGTAGGCCACGGTGCCGGGTGGGTAAAAATGTCCTGAGACATGGGGAAGAACAAGAGCATTTTGTTGGGCGATGAAAATCTCGGACTTGGAGAATTTGTTTTTTTTTTGAGTCCGGACAGAGTCCGGACAGATAGCAAAAATCGTTGGAGTTGAAGGGCAAAGATATTGAAGTAGTAGATTTCATGGTTTCGGCAAGCAAAAGGGAGCGCCAAATGGCTGAATAAGGAGGGAACGGTTAACCGTTGAACTGGCAGTTACAGCGCGCTGAAGAATTAACCAAGCCAAGTATGTAAAATCTTCAGAAACGAAAATTATCGATTCAGTGAATAAAGTAAGAGTTTCAGAAACAATAATGAAGAATTAAGCAACCAAAATGAGAGTTTTCAACTGCCGTCTGGAGTTTAGAAGTTTCGACACCATCATATGGATATCATGGGGAGTTATGGCTATTGGCTACTGGCTCAAGCAAAGTGTAGGCGTTGAGCACGTGAAAATGCAAAGGATGGTCAGCGGGCCATTAATATATTACAATAACACAGGCATACTATATATTAATATATATATATGCATATAATATGTGTTTATGTTTCAAAGCCCGGCATTCGCTTCAAACGTTTTTTTGTTATGTTCAATGTGGTGTGTTTTAATGTTTTGTAATGTGTTGTAATCATGGTTCATCATGTTTCATCATGTTTCATTTCCCTCTTTACAGAACGAATCTGTTCAAAAGTCAAGATACCTGTGCAGTTTCGTGATCGAAACACTTCAGGCATGTAATTTAGTTAACTTATATTTTGGTATTGTCAATCCTCAAAAATATTGGCCATGATTGCCAGGCGTTGTGATTATGATTTGTTTGAGCTCCAGACCTCCAGGTCTGCAACTGGGCTTTCCAAATGAGCTTTGGCACAAGGTAGTGCATGCTGCCTTGCCCTGCCCTGAAGGCCGGGGTTGCCTGGTTGGATTCAACTTCAGGTTGACCCAGGGCGTCCTTCAACTTGTTGGCACCGCAGTGTCGGCCGAACGTGTTTGTTGCGTCAGTTCTTCCCGAAAGCGTATCGGGATAGGTCGGGATAGGGTTTCTTTGACAATGGGTTTTCTACATCGGTATACCCTCATATGATCAAAACTAAATGGGGAAAAGTATGATAATTAAACCCATTGGAAATTTGGGCGTACCATGGCATACCCATTTTTTCCGACCAAGAACAGCTTTTGATGTTCACCAAAGAAAATTGCAGCGAATTTTGGGATGTGCCGCAGCTGCCACATGTCAGTGCTGTTGCCGGTGATCGCTGCCACATGGGTGATGCTGTCATCCCGAACTCAAGGTGATTGGATTCAGACAATACAATTTTCCATATGAAATGCCATCTGAAATAGCCCCCCTACAAATCAATCTGGTGGAATGCAATGTCTTCATTTCTGGTGTCCATTGAATGGAATTTTGATTAGGAGGATCTATTGAACTCCAGCAGGTGTGTTGGCTCCCCTGGTTGCTTCCAGGCCTAGCCCCAGTTCTGAAAATCAGCCCGCAGTGAGCCGCACTGCCCAATCCAGTTGTATAGTTTTGCATGCGAAAAGGCCTGTGATAGGCCCAAAAAAAGCCCGGTGGTCTGGGAAACCGAGAGGATGAAATGAGGTTCCGCCGAACATTTTGATGTCATTTGTACATCCTTGAATTCCCATTTGAATCGCTAATCCAGAAAGTTTTTGGTCTGTTTTTTTCCCTTTGATAGGCCAATAAGATAATAAGTAAGGTAATGTTCAATGGCAAACGTGTGTTTCTCTTCTGGATATACTGAGGGCGTTTTTTAGATTTCCAGAGCCTCGCCATTGCCTTGTTGGAGTTTCCAGAACCACATCTTCCGCGGCCAGAATTCAGTGGCAGAGGATGGCATATGGCTTGGAGCTTATAAAATGGGAATACCATGGAATACCCCTCAGTCATCCATTTCTGGTTGGTGCTTTGGAAGATGACTGGATGATTTTTCCATTCAGTTGGGAATGTCATCATCCCAACTGACTCATATTTTTCAGAGGGGTAGGTCAACCACCAACCAGATGTTTTTTCGGGATTTTCCAACCATCCAGCGAGTACCAGGGGGTATCTATGGAACCCCACCATATATTTTCGACCGAAGAAGTGACGTGACTAGGGCTCCGGTGGCGCGCCCGCAACACATTGGATTGGGTTTACCCGTGTGTGCCACATTAAACCATAAATAAAATCACTGGTGTTCGGGGGTTGATCATATTGACCACATAATTTTTTGTTACACGCCTCTGAAGTGGACTGCCAGCGCTGGATCAAGGTAGACGGTGTCTCGGTGACATATCCATCTGTGGGAAGCGGCTACCATTAGTCACTGGATGGCTCATCACTGTCTTGTCCCAGAGAAGTGTTTCCAAAAACAGGTCATGCCAACAATCCCAGATGCTCCATGTATGGTCGAAGGAAGTTTAGAAGTCAAACTTCCGACAATATGGACAGATGAAAAGCAGAGTAGGGGAGAGGCAGAGAGAAGAGGAAGATTAGAAGAGAGAAGATGAGAAGAGAAAGAGTCAGAAGAAAGAAGATACAGATGCGCGAAAAGGTAGGCAAGTCGCGAAACACTGTGTTTTTCCAATGGTTTGTGGCTCAGGAGGGTCGAAAAGTAGGCTCGCTAAAGCGGCGGGTGCGGAGCCAGCTGGCCACAGGAGCGATGAAAAATTGCACGCCGTTGTGGCGCGAAGCACATTTCCAAGTCAAAAGGTACAAAACACCTCAGGTCGGACCACTTTTGGAAGTTGCGATGTCGAAAAAGTGCACGCCGTTGTGGCGCGAAGCACATTTCCAAGTCAAAAGGTACAAAACACCTCAGCTCCGGACCGCTTTTGGAAGTTGAGATGTCGAAAAAGTGCGCGCCGTTGTGGCGCGAAGCACATTTCCAAGTCAAAAGGTACAAAACACCTCAGCTCCGGACCACTTTTGGAAGTTGAGATGTCGAAAAAGTGCACGCCGTTGTGGCGCGAAGCACATTTCCAAGTCAAAATGTACAAAGCACCTCAGCTTCGGACCACTTTTGGAAGTTGAGATGTCGAAAAAGTGCACGCCGTTGTGGCGCGAAGCACATTTCCAAGTCAAAAGTGTTAAAAACTGGCGGTCTCGGACCACTTTTGGAAGGTGAGATGTCGAAAAAGTGTCGAAAAAGTGCACGCCGTTGTGGCGCGAAGCACATTTCGAAGTCAAAAGTGTAAAAAAACTGAGGGTTTTGAGCCTTTTTTGACGTGAAGATGTCGAAAAAGTAGACACTGATTAACTTAACTAACTTGACTAACTTAACTAACTTCACTAACTTAACTACCCTAACTTCGACGACAACAGAAACAGCAACAGC